>CM038792.1:60017695-60101782 GCA_021764765.1 Vicia sativa
CATTTGTCCCAACCAACTTACAAACTAAAGCTTTTCATATCAGGTCATTTGATCTAGTGGTATGATTTTCGGAATGCCCCTTTTAAAAGTTAGTTGTTTAGCTTTCAATATTTTAGTTAAATACAAATAAGCTCTTTGTTTTTTCAAAATTATTATTGAAAATCTGGAAACTGGCAAGATTTAGTTGTTTGGTTAGTTAAATATCCATAAGCATCTGTTTTATGCCTTGAGATGAATGCTGTGATATATCAATAATGTCTTACTAGCTAGATTCATGTCCTAATATGTAAAACTCTCCCTTGGCAATGACAATTGACAAATAGTTTCTTTTATAATCATGTGAAAAAGTTGGTTGCTGTATGAGGTGAAGTGTTTGGTAGTAAATCAAATTACCCTCTGCAACAACAACACACACTAATATATCAAGTTAACTGAGATTCATTTAAGGAGATGATCCCTTATATCAGATGTTTTTTTATACACGGAACCTACAACTAAACGATTATATGATTCAAGTATCTATCATTAATATCATACCATGGTAGTTGGTGACTCTTTGATATCTCACCTAAAAAAAACATGTTAACTTTAGAGATCAGCAGCTTCACCTAGTGGTCTCACTATCATGAGAAGACACAGGACCAGCTTGTTTCTAGTTTGAGATGTTTAAGAACAACTGACAATTGTGTATCCAAATAAGTAGACCTGGCCATTCATAAACAAACTCTTTTCATATCAGGGCATTTGGTCTAGTGGTATGATTCTCGCTTTGGGTGCGAGAGGTCCCCGAGTTCAATTCTCGGAATCCCCCTTTTGAAGAAGGTTAGGATTGACATATTAATTGTTTAGTTAAATTAAATATTACTAATAAACATGATTTTTCTTTTAGTTTCTTATATACTGGTGTAGTAAGTAATCAAATAACAATTAACTTAGAGACTGCATGTGAATGCCTTGTTGCTATAAACTGAAAAGCATTTTTGTCATAGAAGACTGTTGTGCCACACCATGTTGGCGACTCTTTTTGATACCTTCAAAAAAATATGTTAGTTGTAGGAGGGTTGGTAGCTTCCTCATGTGGTCTCATTATCATGGGTGGACACAGAACCTGTTTCTTGTTAGCATCTGGTTGTTGTTCACATTATTGAGATGTTCGCCAATCTAGATAAGCAATGTGATATGCATACACAGTTTCATGAGTAAACACAAAAGGTCTCACTTAATCAACATAATGGGCATTTGGTCTAGTGGTATGATTCTCGCTTAGGGTGCGAGAGGTCCCGAGTTCAATTCTCGGAATGCCCCTTTTTTTGTTGAATTATTTATAATAAGTTGTATTCTAAACATAATTTAAACTTGTAATAACTTTGTTTTTGTTTTTTGACAATTCTCACAGCTCTGTAAATTTACATTTAAATATCAAATGTCTCTGTAACATTTTACCGTATAGGTTGTACTTACGACACATGATTTCACTTAATTGGAACTATTCTGTTTTTCTGTAAAAAATAAGCAATTCAAATTATATCTCATACTATTTTACTTTATAGATCGGAATACATTTTTGCCTGAATTTGTCCAAACTGAATGACTCACCCCGAAATTTCATAGAGATTCACTGGGCAGAAGTTGAGAGCTTCAATTAGGCTTTAGAATGTTATACGAAGCATTTAATAACTGAGTCCAAATTGGTGGAGTTTTTACATGAGAAAGTTCTGTTGGACAGTAAACTCTAACTTCTGCCTAATGTACTAATTTTTGCTTCTTTCTAGTTTTTCTAGCATTGTTTGTAATGATCAACCGGATTTTAAATTCATTTCTTGCTTTGATCACATCCAACCTATTGCTCTAGTCCCGTCACTTAACTTTATTGCCCAATAACAAGATTTTTGGAGAATGTCTCCTTCATAAATGTTTTCTTGCTGCCTTGACAAGATCTTATTTGGAGAACTTCAACTTTCTCACTTCTATTTGATCCCTTATTTATGACCCAGTGGCTGTCATAGAGTCCCTCTTGATGATTGCGACCTACCGTCTCATTCTTTATGTGGCCTCCCATGTGGTAATTTCGAGGAAATTCAACCACATGCAACTGTTGAGGACCGATGTTGTGGTCACTTGGCTACTAAGCCACGACATTGAGACCAACTAGGCCAATGGAGTAATTCAACATAGTTGTATTGCTGAAGAAGTGGTAGCTCGTGGTTATCATTTGGCGATTTGATCATAAAGATTTTGATTCAATCTGGAGTCAGTCTAGAGGGGGGAGAGTTTGATCCTATCTGCTTAATGATTGAGAAGAGTACTCTAAAGCAGATGAAGACCTGAGAAAACAGTGGTGTCTTAGAGAAAAGCGCCCCTGCTGAGCATGCACAGTAGGTTCTCCAGCAACCAGGGCCAATGAACTTGGAAGAGTTTGATTTTGAGTTGCCTCAGACTTCTCCAACAGAAGCTCTGCTCAACATCATTTTTGCAAACACTCAAGATAATAATAACACGATGCTTTGAGATAAGACCAGAACAGTTCATCAGATGTTTGCCCAAGTAGCCTTCCTTGCTAGTCATTTGGCTAGCACCTGAGGTCTAGTTCTTGGACTGTTTAATGATGATGATGGCAATAACCAATAGCTATCTTGTCATATTTTGCTTGTTTTATCTCTTTCTAAAAAGATAAGATACCACCACTAATTAGTTGATATGGTGGCAAAACGGGTCCGGCCCGTCGGGCTTGCCCGTTTTGCCCACCTTTTTACGTGAGCCGAACTTAGGTTTTAAGGCCGCATCCCTTTCTATGTCTGGCTTTTATTTTGTGAGCGTCTACATTGACAGAGCGGACATAAACTTTTGTAATTTTAGGTTTTAAGGTACAATACTTGTCAGGTCAGCCCGGTCACACACTCATTTTTTCGCGGGACAAATAAATGTTTAGGCCTTGTGCCATATACTATGCCCATCCGCTCCACCCCGTTTCTTTGTAGGCTTTTGTGGAGTGGATCTAAACATGACGAGTATACCCATTTGCCACCTGTGGCCGCCAACCACTATTATGATAGCCACCAACCACCTCCGACCAGGGACGGACATATTCATGACAGAATGTGGGCAGGAGCCCCCACTAAATATTCAATATTGTCTATAATTCATACGGTATGTCATGTACATAGTCTCTTACTTAATAACTTAATGCAAGTTTTTTCTTAAAATGAAAAACCGTATATACTCATACTCAAGTAAAACCATATATATACTCATAATCAAGTACCCACATATATTATATTTAATTTGATGTGTCATAATTGCGTTTAAAATTTAAGTATTCGACATTTATATTGTATATATAATATTTAAATATATATAATTAAATATATGTATGTAATATATTTTTATAATTAAATATAATTTTAATATTTTTACACTGCCCCCACACAAAATATTCTAGGTCCGTCCCTGCTTCCGACCATCTCTCAAACCACTATTCTGACTATTACCAAACACCAACTTGTAACAACCACCACTCAGAACTACATCCGACCACTACTTTGGATCACTCCAATCTCCATTCCGATCACCAGATGACCATCGCCAACCACCACTTTAGTCATTATCCACCAAAACTATGACCCCGGCCAACTGCCACTTTGACCACTGATATCACCTCTCTAACCACTGATTTTGTTGATAATTTCATAACTCAAAACTGAAATTAATTTTAATTTAAAATATTTTAAACTTACGTTTTATTTTTCAAAGTTGTACTAAACCATTGACTTGTAATTAACTTTTCAAAACTAAAAAAAAAAAAACTAACTTTCATTAGTTTTTTCAAATCTTAAATAAAATAGTTTAATCTAAAAACATTGACATGTAAATTTTACATTATTAAATAAAAGCTTTTCGTATTCCATCTAATCTTAGCTTAATTTGTAACAATTTTTGTATTTTAAAAAGCAACTAGTCCTTTCAAACTTGAGCGTAAAACGGTTCATTTTCCAAAGAAAGAGTATATTGCATTTTATGGCTCCATGCATTCTCCAAAGAAACACGCTGATTTCTAGCTTCCACTATCTCTTGTCAACAACACAGATTCATGCATAGCAGAACAATCAATCTCATCATCAGGTTATTCATCTTCTCTGCTTCTTCAATATACAAATCTCTGTTAATTCCAATTCACTCTTTTATGCATCAACTAAACCAACTTTTTCATATTTTGCACACCGTCGGTAACCCATTTCAATCTATTGACATGTTTTATTCAAATAATATCTCTTTTATTGAATATAAGGCTTTACCATTAATGCCCGTTAACTGTTTGTTGAAATGTTTCTTAGACCTATTTTTATGGACTTGATATTTATGTTGCATTTTGTGGCTACTCTGTTCTGGTACACTGTCAATACACATGAATTCATGTTCTAAATTTGAGACATGAAACGGAGTTATGTTATAAAACAATTAGGAGAACTAAATGAATGTTGTTGAAAGTCATGCCTTGGATAGTAATATGATACAGATAATTGTTAAGTGAATTCTTATCTATCCAACTCAAAAAGTTGGATAAAGTTACCTTCAATGTAAAATATTTGGAAAACAACAAATAATTGTACTATTTAATAAATAAATTAATATGTTAAAATTAAATGGGAGCATGTGATTGGTGGAAGATAAACTACCCAACTTTTTATGATGGGTAGCGAAGTTGTCCCCTAATTGTTATAAGTGGTCAGCATATTTGATATTAGCTTTGTAAAATTGAATTAAGGCCAACATAATTCTTAGGATTTTAAGATAGAATAGAAAGAAAAAAAACTAAGTGCAGCATCAACCTCAGCATTTTTGGGCTTGCATTGTTTTATCAAAAAGTGTTGATATCATTCTGATTTGAATGTTCTTTTGCTTCATTTATGATCAGATTACATAATCAGATCCTATTGGATATGAATATTAGGACAAAATATTGGCATCAACTATTTTAATGATGACACAGGGTAAAAATAAGAGTTATAATTTCTAAACTTCATTTCTTTCCTTATACAATTGTCCAAACTAACCTACAAACTAAAACTTTTCATATCAGGGCGTTTGGACTAGGGGTATGGTTCTCGCTTTGGGTATGAGAGCTCGCGAATTTGATTATCGCAATGCCCTTTTTGAAGGTTAGGATTTAAACTTTTCAATATTTTTGTTAATTACAAATAAGCTCAGTATTTTTTTATTTTTGTTGAGAATCTGGATGCTGACAAGGTTTACTTATTAATTAGTTAGTTGAATATCCATTAGCATCCATTTTATGCCTTGAGATGAATGCTGTGATATATGATTAATGTCTTAGTAGTGAGACTCATGTCCTAATATGTAAAACTCTCCTTTTGCAATGACAATTGACAAATAATTTCTTTTATAATCATATGAAAAAGTTGGGTTGTTGTATTAGGTGAAGTGTTGGGTAGTAAAACGCCAACACAAAAAGGATTGAAGTCCATGAGGATGCTGCACCGGATGAGTACAAATACCAGACAAGAAATGATCCCTAACAAAAAAGACAGAGCAATAAGAATATGAATAGCAGCATTAAAGAGAGAGTGAGAGAGTTGGGCTAGTAAGCTAGCGCACACCTATTGTAGATACGATGGTTAAATCTCACCTTAGGTGATTTGGACATGTGTGGATTAAATCTATAGATTCTATAGAAAGGAGAAATGAAGAATAGATCATGTCCACGGGACGGTGGTCCAATTTCTAGAAGTAGAGAAAACCATGAAAAATGTTACGAAACTATTAAGAAATGCTTAGAGGTTCATATTTTGGCTCTATATATGATTTATGTTAGAACTTTATGACAACATTTGTTATCTCACTCTCACCTAAAAAAGCGTGTTAGCTTTAGAGATCAGTAGCTTCACCTAGTGGTCTCTCTGACAGAGGACCAGTATTTAGCAACTTCTTTCTGCTGGCAGCTTTGAGATGTTGAAGAACAACTAACAATTGTGTATCCAAATAGGTAGACTTGACCATTTATAAACAAAATCTTTTTATATGTGGGCATTTGGTCTAGTGGTATGATTCTCGCTTTGGGTGCGAGAGGTCCCGAGTTCGATTCTCGGAATGCCCCTTTCATGAAATTCATGAGTTTTACTTTTCAATATTTAGTTAAATACAAATAAGCTAGTTAAATTAAATATTAATAAGCATCATTTTTTTTTTTTAGTTTTGGTTTTTTATATTCTGGTGAAGTACTAGTAATCAAATACAATTAACATAGCGACTGCATGTGAATGCTTTGTTGCTATAAACTGAAAAACATTTTGGTTGAATAAGACTGTTGTGAGTCATAGTTTATCGAACTTTATCTTTAAAGATAAATCCAAAATTAAAATCTGAATCATGATAAATATTATATCACTACAAAAAAAGTCAACTTTGTGTTACTTGGTTTGTGACAGTTCAAGAAAAACTATCTCCACTTTATATCTATGACAGTTTATGCAGCCCCAGCCCTTGTTCAACCGTCGAGGCTAAAGACTCTCTTTGATACTTTTTTTTGTTGCATAAGCCGAAGTATACTTGCGCTTAACTACATAACTAAGATCATTTTAGAAGTTGACTTTTCTCATAATTTTTCTAAACACGCTTGTTAAGAATCTAATCCCAGACCAAATAGTTTAAGGATTCTAGTATTTAGTACTTTTGCCACACCTTGAAAAATATGTTAGCTTTAGGTGGATTGGTAGTTTCCTCATGTGGTTTCATTATCATGAGTAGAAACAGAACCAGTATATCTAGTTAGCAGCTGGTTGCTGTTTGCATCATTAGAAGTTTGCATATCCAGATAACCAATATGCTATGAATACAGAGTTTCATCAGTAATTAACATTCAAAATGGGCATTTGGTCTAGTGGTATGATTCTCGCTTAGGGTGCGAGAGGTCCCGAGTTCAATTCTCGGAATGCTTGCACTTAAGACATAGGTTGTTGTTGTAATAGAATTATTTTACATGTTAAATATCAAATGTCTCTGTAACATTTTATCATGTAGGTTGTACTTAGGACACAAAATTGCTTTTAATTGGACCTATTCGGGTTTTTTTAATAAAGCAATTCAAATTAAATCTCATACTATTTTACATTATAGAGTACATTTTGCCTGAATTTGTCCAAACTGAATGACTGACACCCCAAAATTTCATAGAGATTCATTGGGCAGAAGTTGAGAGCTTCAATTAGGCTTTAGAATGTTATACAAAGCTTTTAATAACTGAGTCCAAATTGGTGGAGTTTTTTGCATGAGAAAGTTCAATTGGAAAGTAAACTCTAACTTTTGCTTAATATACTAATTTTCGCTTCTTTCTAGTTTTTCTAGAATTGTTTGCAACGATCAACTGGATTTTAAAATTATTTCTTGCTTTGATGACACCAAACCTATTGAACAAGTCCCATCACCGAACTTTATTGCCCAATAAGAAGATTCTTGGAGAATGTCTCTTTCATAAAGTTTTTCTTGCTGCCTTGACAAAATCTTATTCAGAGAACTTCAACTTTCTCACTTCTATTTAATCCCTTATTTCTGATCTGGTGGCGGGTCATAGAGTCCCTCTTACAGTGGATTATATGACTGGGACCTACAGTCTCATTTTTATGTGGCCTCCCATGTGTTAATTCGAGGAAAATCAACCACATGGCAACTGTTGAGGATCGATGTTGTGGTTACTTGGCTACTAAGCCAAGATATTGGGACCAACTAGGCTAATGGGGTAGTTCAATATATGTTGGATTGCTGAAGAAATGGTAACTCCTGCTTGCCATTTGGGGATTTGATCACAAATTTTTTGATTCAATCTGGAGTTAGTCTAAGGGGGGAGAGTCTGATCCTATCTGCTCAATATTGGGAAGAATACTCTAAAGCAGATGAAGATCCGAGATAACAATGGTGTCTTAGAGAAAAGCGCCTCTGCTGAGCCTGCACAGTAGGCTCACCAACAACCATGGCCAACAAAATTGGAAGAGTTTAATTTTGAGTTACCTCAGATTTCTCCAACAAAAGCTCTGCTTAATGCCATCCATGCAAACACTCAAGATAATAACAGGATGCTTCGAGATAAGACCTGAACACTTCATCAGATGTTTTTGGCCCAAGTAGCATTCCTTGCTAATCACTTGCCAAACACCTAAGTACCAGTTCTTTATGGGATTTTTAATGATGATGATGGTTGGTTATCTTCTTAAGTCTTTGCTTGTTTTATCTAGTTTAAAAAGATAAGACATCACCACTAATAATCGATATGGTGGAAAAATGGACCCCTGGCCGCCCGTTTCTCCTACATTTTTTCGTGAGCCGAACTTAGATTTTTGGTTAGTACTATGTTTGTGCTGTTGCGTTCATTGACGGAGCGAACATGAATTTCTTTGAAATTTTAAGCTTTAGGGTACACTGCCTGTCGGCCCGCCCTGTCCCACTCATTTTTTTGTGGGACGTGTCCTGTCCCACTTATTTTTTCGTGGGACGGGTAAAATTTTAGGCTCGCACCATCTATTGTACCTACCCCGCTCCGCCCTACTTTTTGCTGGCTTTTGTGGAGCGGGCCTAAACGGGACAAGCATACTCGTTTGCAATCTCTAATGGTTGCCAACCACTATTATGATCACCACCAACCACCAATCAAACCACCATCAACAACCAACATATACCGACCACCACTCAGAACCACTTCCGATCACCACTTAATCCACCTATGATCTCTAATATAACCATCGCCAACCACCACTCTAGTCACCATCAACCAACACTATGACCCCCGCCAACAGCCACTTCGACCACTGTAATCACCACTTAACCACTGAATTTGATGTTTATAAATTTCATAACTCAACCGAAATTAATTTTAATTTAAAAAATTTTAAACTTAATTTTTATTTTTCAAAGTTGTAATAAAACATTGACTTGTAATTTACTAAAAATAAAAACTAATTATCATTATTTATTTCAAATCTTAAATAAATAAAATAGTTTAACGTAAAAACATTGACATTAAATGAAAACTTTCCATATTCCATCTAATCTAAAAGCTTAATTTGTACTACAATTTTTCTGTTTTAAAGAGCAACTAGTCCTTTCAGACTTCAGTGTAAAATGGTTCATTTTCCAAAGAAAGAAAGAGTATATTGCATTTTATGGCTCCATGCATTCTCCAAAGAAACACGCCTTGCATTTTGTGGTTACTTCTGTTCCGGTTTACTGTAAATACACATGAAAGTGAGTTATATCAATTGGGGAACTAAGCGAATGTTACATTATAGAATGTTGAAAGTCACGCCTTGGATAGTAATATGATACATATAATTGTTATAAGTGGTCAGCATCTTTGATCTTAGCTTTGTAAATTTGAATTAAGGCCAACTTATATCTTCAGATTTTAAGATAGAATAGAAAGAAATCTAAGTGTAGCATCAATCTGATAGAAACTGGTTGTTTTACAAAATAAAATTGGGACAATTTCTGATATTTATTGGTACAAAACAGAATGACAGGGACCAGTTTGGTTCCTTCCAAGAATTCGAGAGTCTTGGATCTCTCCCTTCCCAAATGTTCGAGAGTTGGGTCTCTCCCAATAACCACTCACTAATTCCCAGCCCATCCCCTCTGTTTAGTGTCCCCCTTATATAATTACACACCACCTAAAAGTGATCAGACATAAATAATTACATAATTAATTACTGCCCATAGCAATAACACCTCTTAACTAGCAGCCACTATCCCATAAAGTAACTGCCTTGGCAGTAATTTTCCCATAACTGATAGAATCAGTTTTATCCTTTCATCTTACACCGATATTGAATACGAAGTCTAACTCAATCTTAACATTTTTGGGCTTGCATTGTTTTATCAGAAAGTGTTGATAGCATTCTGATTTGAATGTTCTTTTGCTTTGGTCATGATCACATTACATGATCAGACCCTATTGGATATGGATATTAGGACAAAATATTGGAATATGTTAGGTATGAACTTCATTTTTGTGCCTACCAAGTTATTTACAATTTAAATTTTTTCATATGAGGGCATTTGGTCTAGTGGTATGATTCTCGCTTTGGGTGCGAGAGGTCCCGAGTTCGATTCTCGGAATGCCCCTTTTGAAGGTTAGTGTTTTAGCTATTCATTGTTTTAGTTAAATATAAATAAGCTCATTGTTTTTTTTATCATTGAAAATCTGAAAGCTGGCAAGATTGACTTATTTGATTAGTTAAATTACATACTAATAAGCATCGGTTTTATATTTTTAACTTTTTAAGATCTGGAAGTTGTCAAGTTTGACTTATGTATATACTGGTGTGTAGTACTAGTACTAGCAATTAAATAACAACTATCAGAGAGACTGCATGTGAAGAATGCCTTGTCTGTTGAGATAAATGCTGGAATACATAATTTCAACAATAAACAAGACATATATCTTATCTAACCTTCCAGCCTTCAAAATGGGCATTTGGTCTAGTGGTATGATTCTCGCTTAGGGTGCGAGAGGTCCCGAGTTCAATTCTCGGAATGCCCCTTTTTTATTTAGAGTTAGGTTATTTATTATTTCCAGTGTTTCATAATTGTCTCATATTTTAGTAGTTACTGATTTTATTAGTATAAGGTCTTGTATTGGTTTACTATTTATTAGTATTATACTTATTAGTTCAATATAATTTACTTTTATTTTATTGAATGTATTATAAACATAATTGATACTTGTAACTTTGTAATGTGTAGAGTCACACATTAGATGGTAATATGTTATGAGTAGGGAAGGGGTTATGTGCACATTGTAGATTGGTTTTTCAAAGTTGAATTAGACCCAACTTATTTTTAAGATAGAATGCAAAATAAGACTTACTTTAGTTGTTGAAGGTTCAACTTCACAGTGCTATGTTCAATGATAAGTCAAAAATAAAATTGTTCAAAGTAGCTCAAAATAGATTATAAACCTTTTAAAGGTTTGAGGAGTGAGCAATGTTGAATTTCCTACTTTTGAAGTATAACAATTAACAACAATATCTTTGTAAATTTTCAGTCTTCGCTGAGTTCAATATTTTACAGTGTGATAATGCAGCTAACATCCGAGTTTCCCTCCTTTATCAAAATTAAAGGGAACAATTCAAGAAGGTAACTTCATGGCTTTGACTGAATTTCACCACATATGACAATAACTAAATTCGGCAAGCACAATGGTTAAGGCCTAGAAATTACCCCTGCCCCAGGAAATAGGAGAATAGAAATAAATCTAAGTGCAGGATCAATCTAAGCAGTTTTTGGCTTGCATTGCTTTATCAAAATGGTTTCTGATGCATAGTTTGATTTTCTTATTGCATTAATTATCTCACAAGTCACAATAGAACTATGGTATTGAATGTTGATAGCATTCTGAGTTGAATGTTCCTTTGCTTCAGCCATGATCAAATTACATGATTGGATCCTAGAAGTAGATCATCCTTCTCTTTCAACTGCTTACATAACTATAGTTTCCCCGCATTCAAAGCATAGAACTTATTTTCCCAAGTATCTCTTTCTTGCTTCATCTGAGCTAAAGCAACCAAGTCCTTCATTATGTTTTGATATTCAATAATGTATGTTTATGTTATAGATTGTCAAAATTAGTCTTTAAATTTCGAAAAAACAAATATTAAAAACTTATAATATTTTGAAAAATAATTTTATAAAATCTATTTTCAAAAATATGAAAAAAAAAATCCATTTTTTTCTTTGTTTTGCATAAGTCAGTAAATCGTAAGAGATTTTGATGAAGGATGTCTTTCGTCCAAATGGAATTCGACCAGCCAAGCTTGATATAAGCATAAGATTTGGACAAAAATGCATCTTTTGGAGAAAGGGTCCTTGTAGATGAGTGATTCCAGTTGAGTTGGTCATTTCCAAGTGGTAGAATAATACCTTCTACTTAGGCGGAAAATGACAATGTATATGGGCAATGTAATCAACAAATTTTGAGTTAAGATTTACAGAATGATTGATAAAAACATAATGATCAACTTCCTGACTAAAAGGCTCGCCACACCAGGAGTTATTTCAAAAGTTGATGGACTAGCCCCAAGGATCCAAGAAAAATGACTCGTGATATTAAACATTCAATGTTTCATGCTAGACCAAAGTGTGGAAGGAACGTAATTCCTTATGAAGCCAAAGGATCAGCTCTCCCTAGATTTAAGCACCAAAGCCCACCTACCATAGTTTCAAGTTGAAAGCTTCATTGAGACTTATAAGAGACCTCGGGCCTAAACCACCATAGGCTAGAGGTCTGCACACCTTTTGCCAAGAAGTTTTCTTTTGTGTATATCTCCACTACAAATAAAATTTCTTAAGACATATTAAATGAATTTAAGAAGATACATATTTCATGACTCATGAGTAAAGTGAAATAGAGCGTGTAAGCATTCTTTGGATTACATGTTTAACAAGAAAAGCTCTTCTAGTCATAGAAAGGAGTGAAGCCTTCAATTGAAGAAAATATTTTAAATAAGATTTTGTCCGCAACAAGTTGAAGATAACATGCTTTCACTCTTCCTTCAAAGACAGGAACACAAAGGTAGTCAAAGGGAATTTGCCTCTACAAAAACCAGTAACATCTACAATATGGTTAAGCCTCAAAGTAGACATGGATCCTGAGTAGATAGTTGACTTGCTAGTGTTGAAAATTTAGCCTGAAGCTTGAGAATACATATTAAAGAGATTAGTTAGGTTTGAGATGTTGGATACCCTTCCTTTGAAACAAATGAAAATGCATTTTTCATATAAAATATGAGAAGGAATTATAGTTGATATTGAGCCAGTCATCAAGTCCAGTTTCATCATCAAGAAGATTAGAAACACTCGTGCTAAGGACCTTTTTAGCCAAACAAAATGGAAGAGAAGATAGAGGACCACCTTGCCTCACTAGAACATTTTCGATAACCTTTTTGAGATCCATTGGTAACTTCTTCAATTGAAGGGATCATAGTGAGAAAATACTAATTCTATCATTGGCTTGGAAAATAATGATATCATATACAAGAGATAAGTATGAGCTACAACTGCAAAGCAAAAGGAGATATTTGATAATGAAGTGGAAGAATTTTTTAAGGATGAAGCTCAAGTGTGTCCGATATTTGCTTCTTTGAGAGTTGAAAGTAACTTGGAAATGGCTGATCTATCTGTGGTGTGTGAATTTCCAAATGTATTTTCAGATTATATTGCTGACTTATTGCTAGAAGGATAAGTTGAGTCCGCCATAAATTTAGTATCTAGTACTAGACCGTGTCATGGCACCTTATATAGTGTCTACAACATATTTGGTTGAATGAAGAAATAATTAAAGAAGCGCTTGAAAAGAAATTTGTCATACCAAGTGTATCGTTGGGGAGCTCCAGTGTTGTTAGCGAAAAATACGACAATATGAGGTTGTGTGTTGACTACTACTAGTTGAATAAGGTTACTATCAAGAAGAAATATCCTCTTTCCAAAATCGACGACCTTAAGGATAAGTTAGTAGGAGCTTGGGTATCCAATAAAATTAATTTGAGATCGTTATTATGAAATTGACGACGATTGAAGATATTTCAAGACTAAATTTAGGGCTTGATCGACCACTGAGTACTTGGTGATGTTGTGTCGAATTCCCCATGTGTGTTTATAGAGTATATTAATAAGAACTTACATTCGTAGTTGGATAATTTTATTGTTGTTTTTATAGATGATGTTCTGGGGTATTCTAAATTGGATGAAGATCATGTGGGACATCTTCGTGTTGAGTTTCAAGAGAAGAAATTGAATGCTAAGTTGTCTAAGTGTGAGTTCGGTGGCGATAAGTGAGTTTTATTGGTAATGAGATTTCCGTGGTGGTATAGTGCTTAATC
Organism: Vicia sativa; assembly: GCA_021764765.1. Taxonomy (NCBI): domain Eukaryota; kingdom Viridiplantae; phylum Streptophyta; class Magnoliopsida; order Fabales; family Fabaceae; genus Vicia; species Vicia sativa. Next base: position 60,031,576 of record CM038792.1, read on the forward strand.
CATCTAGGGTATATCTAGTGTTATAGTGGGAGGTTTCAAAGACAGTTACTGAGATAAGAATTTTTATGGGTTTGGATGACTACTACCGAAAATATATCGAAGTTTTTTTCCTAAGTTAGCTCTACCTTTGACTCAGTTGACTCGAAAGGGTCAAACTTTTGTGTTGGATGTTTAGTGCAGATAAAGTTTTCGAGAATTGAAGAAGAGGTTGATGACATCGCCATCTTTGATTTTGGCATATGCGAAGGAATCCTTCATGATTTATTATGATGTGTCAAAGACGGGCTTAGGCAATGTGCTTATGAAGAATGGTTAGGGGGCATCTTAAGCCTCGAGGAAATTAAAGATTCATGGAGGGAATTATCCTACCCACAATTTGTAGTTGACAACTGTAGTGTTTGTGCTGAAGATATGGAGGCACTAGTTGTATGGTTTGAGGTTCGAAGTGTTCAATGATCATAAGCGTTTGAGATATGTGAGATGTTTAGAATTTTTGAAGAACTATAGTTTTGGTTTTAATTACCATCACGATAAAGCCAATGTTGTAGAAGACGCTTTGAGTAAAAACTCTTTTGCATGTGTTAGTATTGATGGTTAGATAGTTGGATTTGATCGAGCAATTTAGAGACCCGAGCTTGGTGTGCAATGTGACTACTAATAATGTGAGATTGGGTATGTTGGGAATTAACTAGTGGTTTTCTTAATGAAATTAAAGATATTCAGAAGCTCGATGCACTACTACAACTAACACTTTTAACCTCGGGTGCGAAATGTGTTTTACCTCGACAAATATACTTGAACAAAATGACATGACCATAGATAGCCAACACACACAATGTGTCCGGATGGATCAATAGGCGATGGAGCTTGTAGAAAACAAAGTTTCAAAACCTTATCTTGTCAAGTCGACGCACACCATTATAAGCACTTTCTATAAGATGTCCCATTTCAAGGAAGCACATCCGCTTTTCAACCGGTGCGTGGACGATAACACTTAGAGCTAGAGCATGGTTATTAAACTTTTCCTTTGTTACGTATAGACGCGTATAAAGTTTACTATGCGAGGTCAATTTCGAGATAAGTTTCATACTTTTGTAGCCGTCATTTATTATTCTGTTATTATTGATTCTTGTGCACTAACAAATTGGTATTTAGAGCTCCAGTTATGATCCACATGGAAACACGAGTGAAACATGAGCGTTTGTGTGATTAATTTTGTTTTTGGGTTCGTGTTGAATCTTTGAACAAAATTGCAACAAAATCACATTTTTTGATTTTGTGGGATTTGGAACATTGTGATTGGTGAGATATGAGTGACTTGCACAAGGTTGAAGATGAATGGAAATGGTAATCTGATTACCAAACTTCCAGTTTTTATGCAAAAACCGGAATAGATTGATGATTTAGATGAGCGTGTTATTCAGTTCTCAAGATGCACTTGAGCTTGTTACCGATGGCTATGTTCCAGTTGTAGTAGATGCGAAAAAAAAGAAAGCAGAGGGAAAAAGAGAGATCATAAGGCATTGTTCTAAATTCATCAGTGTGTGGATGTGAATATGTTTAAGAATATTGCAGATTCAATGAAGTCAAAGGAGGCGTGGGACACACTGGTCAGATGTTACGGTGGTGATGCATCAGTAGAAAAAGGTGAAAGCTTCAGTTCCTGCGAAAGCAATATGAGAATCTCAACATGAAGGACAATGAGAAGATTTTAAAGTACATCTCCAGAGTGATTCTAATCACTAATGTGATGAAAAAATCTTGTGGAGAAACCCTTTCTAAACAAGTAATCATTGAGAAGATATTGAGGTCGCTTACTCTTCAATTTGATTACATTGTTGTAGTAATTGAACATTATAAAGATCTCGACACCATGAGAATAAAAGAGCTGCAAAGTAGTTTAGAGGCGTAATAGTTGCATCTGACTGAAAGAACTTCTTAGAGGGAAGTTAAGCAAGCTTTGAAAGCTTCTTTTGTCAAGAAGGAATATAAGTATTCTTGGTCAGAAGCCAAGAATTGACATGACGGTATATTCCAGAAGTCAGAAACCTCTACTTCTGATGAGAAGAAACATCAGAAGGGAAATTAGGAGTTTGATAAGAAGAAGGTTCAATGTTACTGTTGTAAGTAGTTTGACCATTTTTTTAAAGATTGTTGGTCAAATAAGAGAAAGAAATCAGAAGAAGAAAATATAGCCATAAGAGATTTGGATGATGAACTTGTGATATTGATGGCTTCTGAGTCTGATGGAAGATGTTTGGCAGACTGATGGTATATGGACACTGGCTATTCAAATCACTTGACTAGAAACAAATAATTTTGATAGATTTTGACTCTAGAAGACCGTTCTAATCAAGGATGTTTGGGATGTTCCTGGAATCAAGAGCAATCTGATGAGTGTAGGTCAACTCATGGAGAAAGGTTTCTCAGTTGTTATGAAGAACAATCTCTTGAAGTTGTATGATTTCTATCACAAACTGATTATGCAATTTGAGTAGGGAAGCAATAGAACATTCAAGGTGAAGGTAGAAATAGTTGAAACAGAGTGTCTTAGTGCAGAAGGCACTGAAGGTGATAGTAAGTTGTGGCACAAGAGGTTGGGGAATCTGAACTACAGAAGCTTAGGGCATCTGAGTTCTAAGAAGCTCGTACGTGGAGTTCCTAAGATTGTGAAGCCTGGGAAGTCATGTAAAGTATGCATGAAAGGCAAACAACCCAGATTGCCATTTGTGTCAGAAGTAGCCCCAAGAGCAAAACATGCTTTGGGAGTAGTGCATTATGAAGTGTGTGGACCATTTCCAAAACCTTCACTTGGAGGAAATAAGTATTTTGTATCTTTTGTGGATGAGTTCACAAGAACGACATGGGTAACACTCATCAAGTTTAAGTATGAGGTGTTTACAGAATTCCAAAAGTTCAAGGTGAAGGCTGAGAAGCAAAGTGGTCAGAAGTTAAAGATTCTCAGAACACATGTTAGAGGTGAGTATAACTCTACAAAATTCCAGAAGTTTTATGATAAGAATGGAATTAAGCATGCAATTACTACTCCTTATACTCCTCAACACAATGGTCTTGCTGAATGAAGAAATAGTACTTTGCTTGATATGACGAGAAGTATGCTAAAAGATATTGGATATTGAAGGAAATTGTTCCTTTAGAGAAGTGGATTGGAGATAAGCAAAGTGTTAGTAATCTGAAGGTGTTTACTTCTGTATGTTATAGACATATTTCGGAAGCTAGAAGACAGAAGCTGGATGATAGAAGCAAAGTGATGTTACTGGTGGGGTACCACAATACAGGTGCGTAAAAGCTTTATTGTCCATAAACTAATAAAGTTGAAGTCAGTATAGACTTTATTGTGAAAGAGTCAGAAGCTTGGGATTGGAGTAAGTCTCAATCCATTTCTGGTGCAGAACCAACACTAGAGATAACTTCTGAAGATACTTCAGAAAGTTCTGAAGAAGAGTCAGAGTTAGAAGATGATTCTAGAGACTCCGAAGATTAGTCCGATGGTGAATCTGATTCTGATCTAAATTTTAATGATGATACAGAATCTGGTGGTGGTCATGCTTCTGGAAGGGAAAACTATGAAGATGTAGGTTCTGGAGGACAAGCTTTTGGAGATGACCATGTTCCTAGAGGTGGACCTTCTAAAAAAGGAGCTTTTGAAAGAAGTTCAGCCTCTGATAGTGGTACATCTAAATATGTTGTTTCTGGACAAGGTCCAAAAGCTAACGTTGTTCTAGGTTCTAGAGAATATTGAGCGAGTTCGAGACCGCAAAGAATCATACACACCAAGACGATTTGCGAGTTTGACATGTTGCAAGACACCAAAGTTGACTTAGAGAGAAGTCATTCAATGTGCCATGTTAGTAGACTTTGAACCATTGGGTATTGTAGAAGCACTCAAGAAGAAAGTATGGTTGAACGCCATAAAATAAGAAAGGCTATAGAAAGAAACAAAACTTGGGAGTTGACTAAGCTTCCAAAGAAGAAGAAAGACATCAACGTCAGATGGATCAATTGGCAAACACAAAGCAAGGCTAGTGGCTAGATGTTTTCTTCATAAACCTGGGCTAGATTACTTTGAGGTGTTTGCGCGTAGCTAGACATGAAATAATCGGCGATGATTGCTTTAGTTACAAATAGGAATTGGACTTTGATGCATCTGGATGTAAAGTATGCATTTCTGAATGGTCCGTTACAAGAAGAGGTTTGCGTGTCACAACCTCCTAGATTTGTGAAAAAGAACCAGGAAGGGATGATGTTTAAGTTACACAAAGCCTTATATGGATTGAAGCAAGCACCCGAAGCTTAGAATATGAAGATTGATTCGTTTTCAAGAAGCAAGTGTTTCAAAAATGTGAGATGGAATATGGAGTTTATGTGCATCATTCTGAAGGCAATATGATTTTGGTGTGTCTTTATGTTGATGACATATTGCTTATAGGGAGATGTCTAGAAGATATAGCCAAGTTCAAGAAGGTGTTGATGAATGAGTTTGAGATGACTGATCTTGGAAAAATGGTATTTTCTAGGGATGAAGATTTTGTACTATGAGAAGGGTATAATTTTGCATCAGCTGAAGTATGAACTTGAGCTCATGAAGAAATTTAAGCTAGAGAATTGTAAGGTTGTTGTAAAACCATCAAATACCAGTCATAAATTAGATTCTGACTCTAATGGTGAAAAGTGGATGCTACAATCTTCAAACAGTTGGTTGGTTCTCTAAAGTATTTATGTAATACCAAATCTGATATTTGTTATGTAGTTGGAATGGTTAGTAGGTTCATGAGTAAACCTTATCAAGCCGATTACGAGGTATATCAAGGAACTCTGAAGTTTATGGAAAGACAAATTCGAGTTAATGAGTTACTCTGATTCTGATTGGTGTGGTGATATAGTTGATAAAAGGATAACTTTTGGATACTTATTTAAGTTTCTGGGAGACCCCATTTTTTGGTGTTCCAAGAAGCAACCTATTGTTGCTCTATCAACGAGTGAAGCTAAGTATATTGCGGCGTAGTGCATGTCAAGTGTTGGCTTGAATTTATTGCGGGATCTAAAGATTAAATTAGAGAAGTCCCTAAAGTCGATGATTGATAACAAGTCCACAATCATCTTACCGAAACCACGTGTTGCACGGAAGTAAGCATATTGAGACTAAGTATCATTTTTAAAATCCAAGTCTTGAATGGAATACTAGAAGTTGTGCATGGTAGCACCTAGAAGTAGTTGACAAATATTCTAACGAAGACAATCAAGACTAATCAATTTCTTTGCTTAAGGGATAAAATTGGTGTTGTTAGTTTTGTTTTAAAAAATATATAAATTAAGGAATGATATTGAAGGATAATTTAGTATTTCCTAGTTTGTGCTTTTTTAACTTAGTCATTAAATTTATTTTTATTAGGGTCTATGTGGCAATTAATATTTTGTATAAATAAACTAATAGTATATGTCATTTATAACTACAATTCTATTCTTTCATACTTTTATAGTATTTGTTATTCTCTTATTATTTTTGTTATAATTGATTCTTGTGCACTAATAATACTATATCATTGCTCAATTTGGCTGTATATATATAATTATTTAAATAAATTTTATTGTTGTGATTAATACTCCGATAGGATTATAGTGATGGCCTAATTATTGGTAAATATTTGGTTAGTATATAGAACATTTTTTATGTATGGTGTTGAGATGATATTTGGTGATTGTTTTGCTGCATGTTTGTCTATATTTTAGAGATAGGCAGGATTTCGGTCCAATGATACTTTTTATTGGTGGAATCGTTGGTTCAGGTCAGGAATTAGAGGCGGTCTCATATTCATTTTAGTGGAATATTTGGTTCAGAGAAAGAACAGACGAATGAGTCGTGCATTGGAAATGTAGGTGTTTTTCTTGTTGGAGCATGCTTAAAAAGAGTTGTTGATTTATTGTTGGAGCATCCTATTTGACAGTCTTCTCGCTTAAAAAAAATTGTTAATTTATTGTTGGAGCATGCTATTTGACAATTTTCTCTTTAACTACTTCACTACATAAAATAAAGATGTTGCTTTGTATATACATAAAAGACTAGTTGGTCTTATTTTCTAGCTGCACTATAAATAATTTACTCCATTGGTCATTAATCACTAACTTTATATATATTATACCTAATGTTGATGTAATTCAGCACCACTATCAATTTCATTTGGTCTTTCTTCTTAATACCATAATGATCTTGTTAAATCAAATATTCGAACTCTAACATAGATCATTATGATTACCTTTTATCCATTATTTAGGCCCTTTAATTATATATTTACAAAAATAAAAGTAATTTTTATGATGAATTCTTCAAAAATAGTAGAAGATATTAAAACTTATTTTTTATTAATTAAAATAATATTGACATCAAGTAACTTAAATATTGATTATTAAGTATTTTTAACAAATATTTTCAAAAAGAATTAAAAAAATACTAAAATATTAAAATATTTTTTATGAAAAATTATTTAAACCAATTTTATATGTGATCTTTTTTTAAAATATTTGCTATTAAAAGTATGCAATACTTTTGATTAAAAAAAACTCATTTTTAAATAATTCTAAAACAAATATACTATTTATCATGTTTGGAAACTCTTATGTTATCCATGACTAAATTTTACATAAATAAATTGACGTTAAAAAAGAAAAGATTACATAAATATTTTTAGGCATATAGAGTGCTTTTTGAAATTATTTTATTACAAATTAATTCCGGTACATGCTACTAAGAATAATGATATTCTAATTAATAAAATAATAACCAATCAAAACTTTGGATAACAATTACCCCATTGTGGACCGATACATATTCCATTAATATATAGAACCTACGTTAATAATTTAAAATATAACTAGTGTATACCGTGCGAGACAGGTTTTAATTTGTATTAGTTTAAACAATTATGTCTATTACATATAAAATAATTATATTTCGAATATTTAATTAAAATAATAAAATAGAGATAATTTAATTAAAAATTAAAATTAAAATAATATAATAATATAATAATATTTTTTGTCTTATTAGTTTCATTTTTAATACAATATTTTATCGAAATTATAATTATTAAATAATAATTTTAGAAGAAATTATAATTTTATAAAAAAATTATAAATCACAAAATAAATTTATAATAAAATATATATATTTTTAAAATATAGTATTTACTATTAATATAGATATATTTGTTTTATTTAAATATAAAATGATTATTTATTATAAATATATATATTTTTTCATATCAACAGAGATATTAAGTATATTAAAAATAAATAAAATAAAATAAAATATTAAATCCTTTATAAAAATAATTTCCACAAATAGTGACACATATGTCTAAAAACGTGTGAGAATGAGAAAAGTTAATTTAGAAACGGAATAGAAAGTATTTATTTTATAATTTATTTTTTAAAATAATCTTTAAATATAATAATTATTAAATATACTAAAATAAAAGTATCATTAATTATAATTCTAATATTTTTGAAAGATTAATCTTTGCAATTGCTCAAAGGAGATTATTATAAAATATTATTTATATTATAAAAAATTTAAAAAATATATATTTACAGATTAATTTTATTTATGTGATCATAAAATAATTATGATTTGTTTATATTAACATATACTTTCAATGTCATTTAATTCATATATTACTTATGATTTGTTTTATTTAAATATTATTAGTTATTTATACTATTTATTAGCAATAAATATTCAAATAACTTTTTTGACATGTTATTTATGCAATTTATCTCATCAATCTCTAATATGCACTATTAGATTTAAGTAATACTATTTTGAGATGTTGAAGAATATTAATTAATTATTTTAATTCTTAATTTGTAATATATATATATATATATATATATATATATATATATATATATATATATATATATATATATATATATATCATTAAAACTTAGTATTTATAAATATTATTTTAATTGTATAAACAATAATAATAACAATTATTTTAATTTACTCATTAATTAAAAATTTTAACATTTAACAACAATTTGAAGGAAAAAAAACTCTAAACATAGATAATGCACTTAAATTAGAATAAATCATTTATTTCAAAAAAGGCTTAAAATATAATAAATCATTTAAACCAAAAAAATACCATATTATAAATTTTGTTTCATCGTTCACTTTAACATTTAATTTATAATTCACTTCAGCTTTAAAGAATCACGGTATGTTTGGGTTGAACAACTTTCAAAAGCGAGAAGAAGAACAACATTGTCGGGATTACCAGATAGATTTTAAGTATGCATCCAAATTTTAAGTATGGATCAAGTTCATCAACATATGGTCCAAACAGCGTACAATCAAGCTTCAAGCTTCATACTACAGGAAACCAATTAATTCAAAAGTTATTGGATTGTAACTCTAACTGCATAAAAAATTATATAAGTTTTTAATCATATGACTTACCCATGAGATTGTAACTCAATAACCTTAAACTTAGTAGTTACACCATTAACTAGATTAGAATTAGATGATGATATAATTGAATAATAACGAAAATTGAAGACAATAAAAAACAAATAGAATATTTGTTTTGAATTAAATAAAAGCTAACAATCTCTGGGAAGGAGAGAAATGAGTAAGGGGTAACTCTGCAAATTCAACTTAAATTGATGTTTCGTGGTCCTATACCCTCCAGTATTAGCGGCAACCCCAAAATATTGAAAATTATAAACAATACCGTCACGAATCTTATTCTCAAATCGAGACAGCAGCATAGCCTTACGAACAGATGCTTGTATCTTGAAATCCTATAAACAATAACAAACAAATATCAGAATAAAATGATATATAATAATATGCAAAGAAAAAAATTACAATTCATGTCCGGCACAAACCACAATCGAATAACTCGAACAACAACGTTCCATGATTCTTTTGCTGGTGTGATTTCAGAAACATTCCATGATTCTTTTGCTGGTGTGATTTCAGAAACAAAATCGTATCTTGTGGCATTGTAAAATATTGGAAAATTGAAACGGTTCAAAGAGAATGAGGATTTGGAGATGATATAAGTCATATTTATATATGTAGAAATTGAAAGAACAAACTTGGAATTGGGAAATATGCAGAAACCTTGAATTGGGAAAAGAAACCTTGAATTGGAAAAGGGAAGAAGAACATGAATAGATGGAGGCGTGTGGGAATTGTGCCGTCAATGCAATTTAAGGGCAAAGAATGGGAAACGAAAAGAACGCATGAAAGGAGGTTACGCCAATTGTAAATTCAATGCAATTTAATGGAAAAAAAACAAAGGTGTGTGTGGAAAAATTTGTGCACGGTTAAAAATTTGTAGAATAAAAATATTTTATAAGTATTTACAATTAAAGTATATATGTTATTAGACAAAAAATTGATTTTTTTTAAATAAAATATATATCTTATATGTCATTAAAAATAATAAATTCATCAAATTATAATGCAAAAATATGAGATTGAGGTCAAAACTATTTTAACTAAAAAAAGATTAATTTCCTAAATGAAAGATTGAGGTCAAAACTATTTGTATCAATTTTATAATATAAAGGTTAATATTTTATCATAAAAATATTATTTCAACTGAATTTTATTTTTCTTATATCATATGTCATAATATCTTATATTCCATCCGTCTAAAAATAAGTATCATTTAATTAAGTATAAAATATTTGTTTATCGAAGGGATATCATTCTTAGTACATTGGATTAAAATAAATATTTTCTATATATATATAATTATTATAAGGTATTTTCTATATTTTGTTAAAATTTTGTGTGAACTAATTATAATAAAAAAAAAATATATTTCTTGTTTCTTATGTTAGGTAAAAATGCCTTTTATAAAATTAACTATAATTAAATAATTAATAAGTATTCAAAATTTATTGTGTGATTCAATGTTTAAAAAAATTAGCATATTAATAGATTTATTTTTATTTCTAATTTACCTTCTTATATAATGGTCAAATAAAAAAACTTGAAAGTAGAATTTACATTTTGTATATGGTAAACATGAAAATAAGATAATTTTGAAAAAATTACATGAAAATGATTAATTAGATTTGTATCATACATTTAATTTAGATAACTTTATTTGTTTTAAAAAAATAATAAGAATGAAAAAATAGAAATATAAAATAACTTTACCAGTGAATTTTGTTTTGGTACAACAAAATATTTATATGATCAAATTAATTGTGTATCATTTATATTTTAGAAAAAAATAGTAAAAATCATTTATGTTGGCTATAAATATTGGTATTAATTATTAATAAATTCTATAAAATAAACTGAAATAATTCTTAATGAATCTCAAACTTAATTCTATTTTTCTTTTTATAATTATTATAGTTATTAATTATATAGAGAAAGTAAATTTGAATTTATATTATAGTTTTATATTTATTAAATGCATTTTAATTCTTCAAAATATGAGTATTCAAAATATGTCGTTAACATTTTTACTTTGTAATAATGATCATAAAGAAATTAATGGGAAGGAAATTAATGCTTCATTTTGCAGGAACAATACAAAAGTTAATGGGAAGAAAAATAATGTGGACGGTTCATTTTCTAAAAATCCCAATTGTGTAAGCGTGACATTCAAATTTGTGTAATGATATCAAAAATTAAAATAAAATTAATAATAATTAAATAAAAGAAAGTTTCCATTTATAAAAAATTTACAAATAGAAGAATGCATGAGAATTTGACAAGTGGCAAACTTGCCAAAGTACTCATTTTGCTTTTTTCTATTGTATGATTTATTAATAATTATTATTCCATTGTATTAACTCATTGATAAATATCAACTTAAAAGTGTATGACAATTTTGCTAAATTGTTGTAAATTTGTCAGCAATTTTGAGAAATCAATACATTGAGATTTAAAGTAAATATAATTTTTATTAATTAGTGAAAAGTTATGAGAAATTTGTTAAAAATTTATCAAATATCTATGATAAATTTCTATCAATCTTGATGAATAAAATTGATATCACCACACAATAAACAATAAAAGAAGAAATAATTATGTTCTGCATAATTTCTCTATGCCCACAAGCTGTGGAAAACCTTTTATTATTCACTTTGCAACTGCAAAATTCTGTGAATGACTTGATTACTAAAAATAGGGGTTACTCCATCTATTTATAGATTTAGGTTAGCTTGCTCCCTAAGCCAAAAATCCAAAACTATAAAGCCCAAAATATCTATTTGGAACTAAATCAAATCTATTATATTCTAGATCTAAATCAAAACTAAATCTAAACCTAACAAATCAAATCTACGTCGAATCTGAATAACCTACGTCGAACCACAAGCTCTTCGTCTAGGCAATCACCCTTCGACACACACAATTTCAACACAATCGAATTATAATTTAACACAACACCTAATTCATTGTGTCTAAATTGTCTACATTCATCATTGCTCTTAGTCTTCGAAATACTTGACACCGCCCCGTCATGATATCGCAATCGATTCTCGATTCGTAGTGTTCCAAGTTCATCTTCCCATCTTTTACCTGCTCTCGAAGATAGTGGAACCTCATTTCAATGTGCTTGCTTCGACCATGAGCTATTCGATTCTTTGCCATGTTGATAGCTGACATGTTGTCGATCTTCATGGTAATTGCTCCATGATCTTTACTTGTAATCTCTTGACCAAGATCACCATCCAAGTTTCTTGACATGCACAAAGAAGCGGCTATGTATTACGCCGCATGATGATAATACCACAATGGTTCCTTTCTCGAACTCCAGCAATTGGTGCACCACCTAACATAAACACATATCCTGTTGTGGGTTTTCGATCCTCATCATCACTACACCAGCTCGAATTTGTGTACCTCACTAACTTGCATTCTTTTCCTTTATCAACTGCTGGAAATAAAATGCCATAGTCAAGAGTTCCTTTCAAATACCTCAATATCCTCTTTGTCGCTAGGTGTGATACCTTTGGCTTCTGAATGAATCTACTTACCATACCCACATGTATGCTAAATCATGCCTCGTGTGACAAAGGTATCTTAAGGACCCAATAAGTCTTCTATGTTGGGTTGGGTCGACATCATCTTCCTCTAAGTCTTTCGACAGTTGCAGTCTTGGTTCTGCGGTGTCAAGTCGAATACATTCTTTCATCTCAAATCTCTTGAGAATTTCACCTGCATGTCTTCTTTGATGCATCATCAAACCTCTACTAGTCTTGTAGAATTCGATGCCAAGGAAATATGAAATATCACCAAAATCGGACATTTCAAATTCCTTTCTAAGATCACCTTTGAAGTCTTGATCTCCTTCTTGTACTTATCAACAAGTCATCGACATAGAGACATAGTATAAGAAATTCATTATTGCTTCTTCTTACATATACTCCATGTTCATTTGTGCACTTCACAAATTCCTTCTCCTTAAAAAGCTGTGATCTTCTTGTTCCAAGCTCTTGGAGCTTTTTCAATCCATACAAGGCTTTATGAAGCTTGTACACTTTTATCTCTTTGTTATGTTTCACAAACCAACTGGTTGTTTAACATAAACTTCTTCATCAAGGGTCCATTCAAGAATGCACACTTCACGTCCATCGACATGTGTGCCAATTGTTTATTGTCGCTAAACCAACAACCAACTGATTGTTTCGATTCTAATAACATGTGCAAAAACCTCATCAAGTCAATTCCTTCTAGAAATCCTTTCGCCACTAGCCTTGCTTTGTGCGAGTTACATCCCTTTAGGATTCATCTTCACTTTGTATACCCATTTGACATCAATTGCCTTCTTTCCTTGAGGATTCGCAAGTGACCAAGTGTTGTTGTCTTGATGGATTTTACTTCTTCATTCATTGCTTTCATAAACTTGAATCTTTCAATGCTTCATGCATTGGGGTTCGACATCTATAGAAAGTATAGTTGACAAGTTTACCTTCATTATCAACCACATCATCGATGTAACTTCACAATCTTTCAATCTTGCGGGCATGTGTCTTGTTCTTTGAGGTATGCTTGTACTTGTCTTGGGTTGATCCACAACTTTGGTTCCTCTTGTTGAACTTCTATTTCGACTAGAGTTTACGGTTCTTCAAGTGAAATTTTCATTGAATCTTTCTTGACATTTTAGTCTAATCCCATTCTTTCAGCTCATCTATGATCACGTCCTGCGATCACAATCTACTTGTTCAGAGTTGAACAACTTGTAACCTCTATTGAATGATATCATACTAGAATCATTTGACTCGACTTGTCATCAAGTTTTCTTCTCAATTGATCGGCACATGTCTATGTGCAATAGATCAAATACCTTCGGATGACTCAACTAGGTTTACACGGACCAACATTCTTAGGTAATCTCTTCTAGATTCTTCGTTGGACATCTTCTCAAAATATAAGTTGTAGTAGACACAACTTCACTCCAAAACTCTTTAGGTAATTTCTTGCCTTTCAACATACTTGAACCATATTCATGATGGTTCGATTCTTCTATCATTATCTTTGTGGGTGTAGGTGGCACCACCTCATGCAATCCCTTATTTTTCACATAACACGTCGAGTCTTTCAACACATACTCTCGCCACCATCAATTCTCAAAACTTTGAGATTTCGACCACTTTGTCTTTCGACCATAGACTTAAACTTGGAAAATACCTCGATCACTTCACTTTTCTTCTTGATCAGGTAAGTCCATAGTTTTCGATGAAATCATCTATGAATGTGACAAAGTATTTATTTCCTTCAAACGAATCCAGCTAGATTGGTCCATATACATCAGAGTATATAACTTCGAGAACGGCCTTCGACTTGCTTCCTGCATCCTTGCTGAAGTTATTTTTGTGTTGCTTCGCTTGCACACATTGTTCACACACTTCATTTGGATGTCAATTTCTGAAAATCCTGAAACCATATTCTTCTTCTTTAAATCTCTGATGTCTCAGAAGTTGAGATGGCTTAGTCGATGGTGCCATATCCATTTGTCTCTGCTATATGTAGTCGAAAGCCACTTGTGCTCCATCACATTAAGTTCGATCTTGAAGGTTCTATTCTGGGACATAGGGGCCTTCAAGATTAATCTTCCATTTGCGTCGACTCTCATCATCTTGTCTTGACGGCTTTGTAATTCTTTTCGACCAACGCCCATACTAAGCAAGTTTCTCTTCATATGCGGAATGTATAGCGTTCGAAATTAATGACCTTTGCCATATTTCCTCATGACCATAACATCTCCAATACCTTGACTTCTAGAGTATTATCATTTGCAAATTTCACCATGTTCTTCATTGAGGGCTTTAGATTAGCAAACCAATCTTTCCTTTCATACATATGTGATGAGCATCCGAATCCAAGTACCATTGATGCTTGAATTTTCTTCATCTCTTGTTGTGACCATGAACATCATCTCTTCGTCTTCATACTTAGCGAACTTTGCATCACTTTCTTGATTCTTTCGCTTCTCGGACAATCACTAAAGCGGTGACCATATTTCGATAATTTTAACATTGAATGTGACTCTTGTTAGGCTTTCGACCACTACATCTTCCTTTATTTGCAACACCACCTCTTTTGTTGCCATGTTATGATCTTCTCGATCGACATGTTTCCTTCGTTCGGATTACTCGCGGTCAAATTGTTGTAGCCACCTCTACCTTTGTCAAACCACTTTCCTTTGCCTTTCTTGAATTTTCTTGATTGAGCTGCGAGCCACATCACTTTTCAATTTTCCTACAACTCTTTCATTCATCCTATGTTCATGAGATTCAAGTGTCCCTTAAAGCTCTTCCTTTTTCAATTTTGAAAAATATTTTCCTTCTTCTATAGCCTCCACCACGTGGTCAAACTTAGGGGCCAAAGATCTAAAAAACTTTGAAACAATGCTCTTATTGTTAATGTTTCTCCACAAGTCTTGATTTGATTCATTAGCTTTGTAACCCTAGTGAGAAATTAAACATGCTTTCATCTTCCATCTGAAGCAATTCATACGTTCTCTTGTGAGTTTGTAACCTCACCTTTTTCACCTTTTCAGCATCTCCAAAAGATTTCTCAAGGGTCTCCCAAGCTTCTTTTGCAAATTCTGAATCACTAACCTTTTCGAAGTTGTTTGGACTCAGACATTGATGAATTATAAAGAGAGATTTATAACTCTTCTTCTTTGATTCTATGTGTTCATTCTTTTCTTCAGGCGTCTTCAAGCTCTTCAACTCCATCTTTACAAGATCCCAAAGACCTTGACAACATAATAAAACCTTTATCGCTTGCACCAATTCTCCTAGTTATCTACTTTCAGAATTGATAGACTTGTTGGATAGTTTACATTCCCATAACTCACTGCCATCGTGAATTCTTCTTCCACGGTCGTTCTTGATTGTTCTTCCCTTGAATCGATTAACCGGAGCTCTAATATCAGATGTTAGAAATCCACCAAATATCTATGATGAATTTCTACCAATCTTGATGAACAAGATTGGTATCACCACACAATGACAATGAGCAATTAAAGAAAAGAAGAAGAAGAAGAAAGAATTATTTTCTACAGAGTTTCTCTCTTCCCACAAATTATGGAAAACCTTTTATTATTCACTTTGCAACTGCAAAATTCTGTGAATGACTTGATTACTAGAAATAGGGGTTACTCCCTCTATTTATAGATTTAGGTTACCTTGCTACCTAATCCAAAGCCCAAAACTATAAAGCCCAAAATATCTATTTGGAACTAAATCAAATCTATTATATTCTAGATCTAAATCAAAACTAAATCTAAATCTAACAAATCAAATATGCGTCGAATCTGAGTAGATTGGATCGAACCACAAGCTCTTCAATTGGGCAATCTCCTTGACACACACATATTTCGACACAATCCAATTACAATTTAACACACCACCTAATTCATTGTGTCTAAATTGTCTACATTCATCATTGCTCTTAGTCTTCGAAATACTTCGACCTACACGCCCGTCGTCATGATATTTGCAATCTGAATCTCAGTTTTGCATCGTTCCAAGTTCATATTCCCATCTGCTACCTTCTCTCAAAGATAGTGGAACCTCATTTATATGTGCTTGCTTAGACCATTAGCTATAGGATTCTTTTCCATGTCGATAGCTGACATGTTGCCGATCTTCATGGTAATTGCTCCATGATCTTTACTTGTAATCTCTTGACCAAGTTCACCATCCAAGTTGCTTGACATGCACAAAGAGAAGCAACTATGTATTGCATGATGATAATACCACAATGGTTCTTTTTCGAACTCCAAGCAACGGTGCACCAAACATAAACACATATTCTACTATGGATTTTCGATCCTCGGCATCACTACTCGAATCATACCCTATTAACTTGCATTCTTTTCCTTTATCAACTACTGGAAATAAAATTCCATGTTCAAGAGTTCCTTTCAAATACCTCAATATCCTCTTTGTCGCTTCTAGGTGTGATACCTTTGGCTTCTACATGAATCTACTTACCATACCCACATTGTATGCTAAATCAGGCCTCGTGTAACAAAGGTATCTTAATGACCCAATAAGTCTTCTATATTGGGTTGGGTCGACATCATCTTCCTCTAAGTCTTTTGACAGTTGTAATCTTTGTTCTGCAGGTGTCGAAGTCGAATTACATTCTTTCATCTCAAATCTCTTGAGAATTTCACCTGCATATCTTCTTTGATGCATCATCAAACCTCTACTAGTCTCGTGCAATAGTATTATTATCTTTGCGCCACAAAAATAGCGTAATGGAGATGCTTATGAGTATATAATGGTTGAAGCATGCGTAGAAGGATAATAAAGTTAAATAATTGAGGCATATAACACAAAAGGTTAAATAATTGGAAGTGTTATTTGATTTTATATTTATTGCATATGTGCTAGGACTCATATTGTACTTGAAATATTCACTAAGAATATGAATAATAGAGTATAATGTTTTCTTCTCTTTCTCTCTTCTATTCTTTTATTTAATAACGTTATTTTTTCTTGTTTTTATAATATATATTTTCTACCTGTTATTTATAATAAATTGGTTAAAAAATAATATTTATATAAGTTCTTGAAGAACTTATCAAACATCTCGAAAGGATAGCAAAATAATATTTATATAAGTTCTGAAGAACTTATCAAGTATCCTTGAAAGAATAACAAAACAATATTTATATAAGTTTCTGAAGAACTTATTAAGCATCCCTGAAGGATAGCAAAATAAGAGTTTATTATATAGTTCCCGAAAAACTTATCAAGTATCCATGAATTATAGAAAAATAATAAATTTACATTATTCTCGAAGAATATATAGTTCCTAAAAACATATAAAGCATCCACGAAAGATAGCAAAATAATAAGTTTATTGTTCATGAAGAACATATAGTTCCTAAAGAACATATAAAGCATCCGAAGAATAGCAAAATAATAAGTTTATATTGTTTCTGAAGAACATAAAGTTTCTAAAGAACATATAAGGCATCCCTAAAGGATAACAAAATAATTAATTTTTTATATAGTTATAAAACATCCCTAAAGGATAAAAAAAATAATGGAAAATTATTCTATAGTTCTTGGATAACTTAAGAATTGCAAATATTATTATTTTTATTAATAAAAGATTTGTGATTGAGTTCCTGAAGAACTGCATAAAAAGATTTGTGATTGAATTCCTGAAGAACTTCATAAAAAGATTTGTAATTGAATTTCTGAAGAAGTTCGTAAAAATAATAATTTGTGAGTGAATTCATGAAGAATTGGATAAAAAGATTTGTGATTGAGTTCTTTAAAAAAATAAATTTAATTTATTGTTGAGTTCCTGAATAACTGAGCGTTTACCAATCATTGGTTTACATGACTATTTTAAAATATTCACAACGAATAATATTTTAATTAAAAAAAATATTTTAATTATTGTATATTAATATATGTATATGTATATTATTTTTTATATATTTTCCAAAGAGTTAAAATGAAAGTTTGCATGATTTGCATTTATATTTATTTAAACTATATTTGATCAATGTTTATGTGACAATCGTTCTTATAGTTTTTGAAAATAAATATTCATTGAGAAAAAGAAAATTTTGATTCATGATTTTTGTTCAAATTTATTTCCAGCTGATTTGATTCATGATGAGATTTGATTCATGATAAGATAATTTATTAATTTTTTTGAAGATCCAATATTAATTGATAAATATTTGTGATTAAAAACTTATACTTTTGATTTGAAAGAGAAGTGAGAGAAAGAGAAATTTTAATTACATGATAATTTATTTTATTTGATAATATTTATAATTTAATACTGATTTCTTTCTCTAGAATATAATAATTTATTTTATTTGATAATTTTATTTTTATTATTTTGTTCTCATAATGGATATTAAGTTTATATGACATATATAAGTAGGAAAAAAATCTTTTTGATTGTAAATTTATTAAGATTGAGAAATACTTGTTTCAAAATTGAATATTATTAATTTATAGATATTATCAAAATTTATAAATAAAAATATTTGGTTTAGATGTGAAATTTGTAATTAAATTGTATGCCATCAATTTTTATGAGTATATTTTATACAAATTATTTTATTATTTATTATGGATTGAAATAAATTATAAGAATATAATTGTATATTATTGTAAACCAGAAGTTTTTAAATGACACTTAAGGGTATTGTTGGCAAAATCAATTGGGTCATCTCGAATGTATTATGATGTGAAAATTAATATTGAAGAACACAAGTTTCTTCAATCCAATACATATTGTATGTTCCTAAAGGAAATTTAAATTTTATAAGTTGAGTTTTTATATAATGTATATAAGGTGATATTTGTGAATCAATACAGCAATCGACTAAAAGAGAATGTATATGTTTGTTTTTACTCACAACCAGAAGTTTGTGAAATTGTTTTCTCAACTAAAATATCATGAATATGTACCATGATGTGAAAACTCGTGATGAAGAACCAAAATTTCTTCAATCTTATAAATTTTGTGTGTTTCTAAATGAAAATAAAATTCTAAGAATGTGTTTTTCATGACAATTATTACATTTACTAAAATGTCATGCAAATGTTTATTGTCTACTTGCAACCACAAGTTTGTGAAGTTGTTTTCTCATACTAAGATCTCAATTTCTGAATTTTTCAAAACTTTTTGATAAGTATCACATATATTATTAAAATTAATATTGAACATCAAGTAGCATATGTTTATTAAAAAATGGACTTGAAGATCCATTCTTTAGACGTCTGATTAATTGTATGGTTGATGTAACGCCCGAATCTAATTAATTAGTTAATTAAATTATTAAAAGATTTAATTATTGGGATTAGACGAAGTTTGAGAATTAATCGGAGTAATTGGATTTATTGGCATTATTTAAGAGACATATTTGGATTATTAAGTTTAAGCGGATTATTTGGTTGGTTTAATTGGAGGATTAATATTAAGAATAATAGTATTTATTTATTGGACTAGTTTATTTAAATGAGATAATCGGTTTAGTCGGAGAACTATTATAATGAGTATAGATTAATTAACTAGAATAATTAGTGATGAATTAATTTTGTGGTAGAATATTATTGAAAATAATATTAGAAATAAGTGTGGAATTAATAGAGTTATTTATTGGTGTTAGAAATATAGAAAAGAGGTGTGAAAATTAAGTTAAGTAGAAATAATAGAAATATTATTATTATTACTATTTTATTATTATAATAATAATATTATTAGTTGGATTTAATTATAAGAGAAGGAATTAGGTTTAAATAAATAAGAGATATAAAAGGAGAAATATAAGGCTAATAGTTAGAATAAAAATAATACTAGAATTATTCTATTATTTGGAATTAATAAATTAAATGTAGTATATTAATTATAAGAGAGAATCAGTATTTTTGGAGAATATTATTTAATAAAACAATTTTATTAGAAGCTACTATATATTGAGTAACCTAGAAAAATAAGGATTTTATGTTGTTGCTTGCAAACAAAAAAAAACCTAGCCGTGGAGAAAGACCAGAAGTGAGAAAAAGGAAGAAAAGTTGGAAACAAAGGTGCTAAGAGGAATCGTTGCTGTCCGAGAGTTCTATTATTCCGATCGAATTTCCGAGTTCTCGTCAGGTAAGGGGTGGGGTTCGGGTTTTATAATCGATTGTAGGATGGTTCGTATGTGGGGTTTAGAGCTACGTAATTATACTGTTAATCGTGTTAGATCGATAAAATTTGTGTTGCTGGAATAAATTGAATAGCTTGTTGTGTTGAATTGATCTACCATGTGTTATATCGTTACTGTTGCCATGAATTATTGTTGCAATTTTGAGTTGAGATCATACGGTTGCTAGAGGAAAAGGAGGAAAACTTTGCATGTTGCTATAAGGAGGGAGGCGACCGCCCCCTTGGAGGAAGAAGTGGGGAGGCGACCGCCTCATGGGATGAGAGGGAGAGAGAGACGTAGTGGGAAGGAGGAGACGCCCGTCTCCCTGGAGTGAAGAGGAGTGAGGCGACCGCCTCAGGTGTGTGGGGTGGACGTCTCAACATGTCTTTTGTGGTTCACGTGGCTTGCTGATGGATTAGTTAAATTGGGTTATGTTTTGGGAATTAAAATAGTGCAATATAAAAGAATTTACTATTAGCTTAATGAAGATAATAATGGTAGCAGTAGCAAATATTTGTATCAGGAAGCAGAATAACTCTAGCAGCAATAAGAAATCATACCAGGAAATTAATATTAGCAGTAACAAATGATAACAGACAATGTCGATTAATTAGGAGAATGATCCACAATAATGCAGAATTAATAAAGATATTGTCAGAATTAATTAGTAGATTAATTAGAAATTGGTAATGTTGCAGGAAACTGAAAATGGTGCAGAAATAATACTGTCAGTTGAAAATAAGCGGAGAAAATAGTTTATCAGAATTGGACGAAATTTTATGGGATAGTTCGAGTATACGGGTAGTTAATTAAAATAGTGTCATTTTGTTGAATTTCGCATTAGTTGCTTGATTGTTGATACAGCCAAATCGTTGTTGTTTATGTACGAATTGGATGATTTAAGAACCGTAGAATTATGCGGCAAAAGTGAAGATGAAGTTGATTGAATTAAATTATATTGTTGTTAATATTGCTAATTGTTGTTAAAGTTGTTAATTGTTATTGAGGTTGAATTTGATCGTGTTAATTATAAATTATATTGTGGTTGATATTACTAATTGTTGTTGAAGTTGTTAATTATTGTTGAAGTTGAAGTTGATTATGTTAATTATAAGTTGCATTGTTGTTGACGTTGTTGATAGTTGTTGAGGTCGAAGTTGATCGTGTTGATTAAGTTGATGCAGTTAATGCATGATTAAGTTGTTGTTGTTTTAAGTTGTTGTTGATGTTGTGGTCGGTGTATCATACATAGCATGTGCATTATTAAGTTGGCTGGATTGGCACCACGTTGTAAGTTGGCTGGATTGGCACCACGTTGTAAGTTGAAGGCTTATGCCTTGTTGAATGCCTCGATAACGACATATTTTTACGTTGGAAGTTTTGCTCCAAATGGATCCACATGCATTTGCATTTGTCGAGTCGCATTTAAGTTGTTGTTGATTCTATGTTGTTGGTGGATATTATACGTTGTTGATTCTATGTTGTTTGGTGGATATTATATGTTGTTGACTAGAATGTTGTTTGGTAGATATTATGTGTTATCGATTAAAGTAGTAATTATTGTATGTTTCTTTACTTAAGCATATGAATTATCGTACTTTCGCTTATATTATTCGATATCTCACCCTTTCTATTTTGTTGGCCGTTACCTTTATATTGGTAACGTGCAGGTATTCAAGAATGAAAGAATTAGTTGATGTTGGTCCAAGTCGGTGTCTTTGCTCTGATACGTAACACTCGGGGGGACGTTTAGTCTATGTTGTTTATATTGTTGACTCTAGTTGTTATTAGTATAATTTGTTGAATCCTAAGTGATGTTGTGAAATAAAAAGTTGTTAAGTATGTTGAAAGTCGAACCAGATGTTTCTAGTTGTTATTAGTAAAACACATGAAGTTGTATAACTATGAATTCCGTTGCGTAGTAATAAAAAGTATTTTGTTTGAAAGTTATAAAAGGTTGTTATGAGATCCTCCGAATTAAAAAGTGTTATGTATCTTATCTATTTGTGTTGTTAATGTTGAAATGTGACATCCCATGTTTTTAGTTTAAAATTTCCGCACTCTGATTTTATAATAAACGTTGGGTAGAAATGGGGTGTTACAGTTGATACTTGTGAGATCACAAATTCTAAGTTAGATATTTGAAACACACAAAATACGAATATTGAGAAATTTATTCGTAGTAAATTCATCTTATATGAATATCGTATTTGAAATTTATCTTGGTCCGATAACTGGATATGTGCTTGAAGCCCAGTAGGCTCATTATAAATTGATAAATTAATTTTCCTAACATTATGGAGAGAGAATAAACATTTCGAATGTGAACGAAGTTCAAATGAACAATTTGAAATAAAATTATTATATTATTTTGATCCTCAAAGTTCAAAACACAATTCATTTGCAAAGTTTATGAAACAAATTATCAGCTTCTAATACTCCACTCAAAGTAGGTTTTTCTATTAGATAATCACATAATGCAAATGAGTTGTAGTCGCGCCTGAAGCGTGGTAGGAAAATCAGTTCCAATGTTAAAAGTCCTCTACCAAGAAAAGTAACTAAAATTAAAGATGACCCAAATGAGGATATGAAAATTATAAAAGAATGTTGACATAATTTATTTTTTCAGTTTCAAAAGAACTAATCAAGTACTTGCTATATGAAATAAAGAGATCTCGAAAAATTATGTCATGGATGGAATGGAACTAAAATTGATATAACCAAATAAAGTCGAAATTGGCAGTTTATTTGTATACAATATAGCACTAAAGATGATAAATGATAAAGAGGATCGTGAAACAAAAGTCTATCAAAGATTGTAGACAAAGTGAGAATTGCTAAAATGAACATATCGTGAATCAAAGTCTATCCAAGACTATAGAAAAAGTGAGAAGTGACCAAAATAAACAGATTCAATTGAAGAATAATTAAACTCACTTTAAAAGTGAATTGTTTTTGGACCTGTAGTCCGAATACCTCGAGGTGTGAAACCAATGTGATATAAATGAGTTTTTGTGAAAAGCGAAATAAGAAGGGGAAAAATAAAGCTTGATGTTTTTTTTCAATGATTTTCACAAAGACCTAAGAACGAATTTGATGAAACCTATCCACTTGTAGTGGATTATATTAAGTTTCGATAATTAATTAGCCTTGTAGCACATGAAGGGCTTGATTAGAAGATGATGGATGTTTTAACATCTTATTTGTGTGGGTCACTTGATAAGGATATCAAATTGAATAAGTATCTCTATGAGTTAAAATAATATAGACACATGTGGTATAATAGTCTCGGTAAATATTTACTAACATAGAGATATACAAATAACTCCATTTGTCCTTATATTTTTATAAAAAGGTCTGGAAAAGAATTTGAAGTAATATATGTCTATGTGGATGAAATAAATATTATTGGAACTCCTGAAGAGTTTCCAAAACCTATAAATCGTTTAAAGAAATGGTTTGATGTGAAGGACTTGGAAAAGACAAAGTTCATACAAGGTGAACATTTAGACAATAGAATTTGCATACATCAAGAAGGTTATATAGAAAAAATGTTAAAACATTTCTATATGAAAAAATCTCGTATATATCAAACATATTAAAATGTTCCTATGTGGATAAATATCATGTGTTGACTACTTCTATGATGATAGATCATTAGATGTGTAAAGAGTCTTTTAGACCTCTAGATGAGGATAAAAATTAGTTGGTCCTGAAGTACCATATCCTAGTGTAATTTAAGCACTGATCTACCTTTCTAATCTTAGTGTAACTATATGTTGCTAATTATGTATACCGTGAGGTATGAAGTACTATTACTCTATTAACAAGATATAGTTCTTCGCCTACACGGAGACATTGGAACGAAGTCAATATACTTCGTTATTTTAGGGGTAATTGTACATATGTTTGTATTATTCCAAAGTATCCAAATTATATTTAAAGCATTATGAATAAATAAGTCACTTGGCAAATCTTCATAATGGTACATTGCACAAATTGTTTATTTGTCAAATTCTCATAATGGTACAACTATTTCATGGAGACCAGTGAAATAAATCACATCAGAAACTTCATTAATTATGAAGAATTTTTAGCACTACATGAGGCATGTCAAGAATGTGTTTGGTTGAGATCCCAAACTCAACACACACAAAAGACTTGTGGGTTGAATTTAGTAAAGAGAAATACAACAACCATATATGAAGATAACACTACATGCATTACCAAATTGAAAGATGATTACATTAAAGGAGGTCAAAGAAAACATGTTTCTCCAAAGTTCATTTTCACTCATGATCTTAAGAAAAGTGGTGATATAAGCTCCAACAAATTTGTTCAGGTGTTAATATTACAAATCTTTTAGTGCAAAAGATTGACCTTCATTGGCAAAATATTGACCTTCATTGTAGAAGAAATGATTGTTCAATTTGAGGAGAATTGAATTGTTCGGTGAGGGGAAAATGATTTTTTCTTAAAAGGTGTTTACGAAATCTGTAAACAACACTAGTCTTCAAATCAAATAATTTTGGTAACTTATAGGATCAACTAGATTGATCCTAGGACACATGTCTAAGAATTTGGTATTAAACTTACATTAGGATTAAGATTCTTGTTTGGCATTCTTTCACCTATAACACTAAGATTCTTGAAGATTGTAAATTAAAGTGACTTCAATTACAAAACTTTAAATGATTAAAATAAACACTTTGACTGGAAACTTAAAGAAATGTAAAGGTTATGTAAATGATGACAAAGAAAATGTAAATGACTGAAAGGATAAAGACTTCAATTGGAAAGTAAAGAAATGTTTAAAAGACTTTGTATTGATTAAAGTAAATGTTTCGAAACTTAAACAAATGGTGTTTCTTATATGTACATTTCTCTGTAACTCTTTTCTCTAACACTTGATATTTTGAGTATTTCGAGTGATTTGTACAAAATGAACACCCGAATATCCTAACACTAAGACCCCTATTTATACTAATTCGGCCCTAAAGGTCCTATCTCAAGAAGCCGTCACGTTCGAAGATTGCATGTCTTCTGAATTCTCTGGCCTCCACTCGCCTTCTATGAGTAACGCCCTGATTTGAATTTGAATCTCCCTCTGTTGTAAATATTGAACATTCAGCGCATTTGAATTCGAATCCTCCAACGGATACTTTCCAAACTAAATCTTTTTTTATTTCGAACGAAACACATAATTTGGGCTTTGTCAATCTCATTCAAATAAAAAGCCCAAACATAAAAAATATATCGTTCGAACCGGCTGTTGTCGAAATCGCCAGCCAACAAATTTCCCCTAAAAAATGTGTATTTCGTTACACAGAGAAATATTCATTTTTGAATTGTATGTTTTATTTCAATAATCCCAAAATTCATTATAGCTTTTAATGTGCATGACGTCACAGTCATCAACTACTTTCTCCAAACGTCTTCTCAGACGTGCGTATAACGGTTATTAGCAATCATTATTGTTCAAAAAACCAGTTTCCAAGACTGATTAAAAAGTAACCTCTCTTTCTTTCAATAGCATGAGTACACGTGTCCCACTACTTTGTTTACTAAAAACTTTCTCACTGCCACCATAGTATAAATACTCCACTCCTCCATTTTAAACACTTTTCAGCTTCTTCAACCTTCCATTTTTCATCCGTTACCAGAGAAAAACCCATTTTCTTTTTCACAAAACTTGAACAATCTTCTTTATCAACAATGTCAACCGCTCAAAAACAATCATCATCCAAGAGCAAGAAGGCTGAGAAATGAAAGGCTTCTTCTTCACAAACAGAACTCACCAGTCAAATTATGACATCCGAGAATCAAGAGTTCATCATCACTCCTAAATTTACACCAGAACAAAAAGCTATTTATGCTTCTCAGGTACTCATACCGACCTCTGTATCTGGTAAAACCCTAGGTTTTATGGGACCTTTAATTCCTGCTGAAATGTAACCAAGTTTGCTGAATTTTTTTCCTGTTTACCATAAAATTGAACCCATAGCAAATAAAACTAAACCACCCAAGAAAACAGATGATGATTCTGCTGTAAAATCTACTAAAATCTCAAAAGAAAAAACTTCTGAAGAGACCTCTGTAGTTCTTGAGGCTAAAACAGAGATTTTCCATTTTGAATACATCACTGAAAATTTTAAACCTTTTAGATCTTGCCCCTCATTAGACAGATCATATTTCGCCTGGCTTGCTAAGATAGAAAAGAAGAAAACCCAAGAGTGGAAGAACTTAGGCATTTTTGACCTTGCTGCAATCACTAGAACGCTACCTATAACACTTTCCATCTCCCATGTGGGATGATGACTCTCACCCTTTTTGACATTGCTGCAATCACTGGGCTTTCTCCTACTGAAGAAGCTTTCAATCCTAAGGAAGATGCAGAAAACACCATTAATTTTGATGTTAAAAACGCTAGTTTCTCCACCTATATAGGCCTCTATCATGCTGAAGGAGACGAAGTATCAGATGTTGAGCATATAGCTTTTCTGGCCCTATGGCTGTCAAAATATATTTTCTGTTGTAAATCTTTTCAAGTGGCCAAAAGGTTTATAACCCTAGTGAAACATTTCACTCTGGTCAAAAAGTGCGTCTGAACGAACTATTATTAGTTGGACTTTATGAAAGCCTGGTAGCTGCCATTTCCAAATTGAAAGGATATCAGACTGGCACTAACTTACTACTTGCTGGTCCATTTTGGCTCCTTCGATTATGGCTCAACGCAACTTTCGAACCATCACTTCAAACCTCATGTAACATGGATGAGAAAGACCCTGAAATCTCATATCGAACTATAGAGGGTACCATGCTCTTACGGTTAACCCCAAATGATGAAAAATCAAATTTTCAAGCCCGTTTTGCCTATTATATGACAGTCTTTTCGAAGAGTCACAAATTTTATCCTTCGATGGCCCCTTTTGCCAATCGAACTCATGGTCCTTCCTGTTTCATTACTCCCTTTGAAGAAGTTCTGAGGACAACAGACCCAGAAATCAAAAACATGTGGCGTGCAATTCTTTTTCCAATACTCTTCTACTCAAGGATTATGCCAATACAAAGCGACATATGCTTGTTGACTTATCAGCCTAATTTTGTATCCCGTCAATTTGGATTGTGTCAGCTTCTTCCTGAACTTCTTTTTGCTCGAAAGCGAGAAATCTGCGTGGCAAGAGTGGATTATACTCTCAAGGATATTGCAAAGTACCAAAGCTATCATGCTAACTTTCTTGATTTTATACTTATCTCATATCAACCTACTTTCCACATGACAATAAGCTTATATACTTGGTGGAATGAATATTATTCAAAGAGCATGCCTGATACTACTCAACTCCAAAAACATCTAACAAAAGCTTTTTCGGTTGTGTAGGAACATAAAAAGAAATTTAAGCTAACTCATATCAAAGAGATCCAGGCTTTCCAAAAATACTTTGAAACTGTCTATGATCCCACGAATCTCCGTCGAACTGCCTTTGACGCAGCAAAAACTTTGGAGGAAAAATTTAGAAAACAACTTTCAAAAATCACATTTCCTCCTTCTGTAAAACCTGAATATAGGTATAAGTTGGCCTTTCGATTTCAACCACCAAGGTTTCCCAACTTACCTACTTCAGAGCTTGCTTTAGCCTTTTTTCCTCCCTACCCAGACTAGTTTGTCTGTGGAAATATTTTTCATAAACATGATAATGAAGCTAAAATCCCTGCTAAAAGGGTGACATGGGCTAAGTGTACTCTGGACAATTTCATAGGTTACCTTCGCTACGATTTGTCAGCCATTTCTATCACATCTCGAATGGGAGAAGGTGTGGAACCAAGGGATTCCCTGTGCCTTTTGATCATATTTTCTTTTCTTCTTTCAACTGCTCTTATATTCGATCTGACTGACATGTATACCTCTTTTAGTTGTCGAACTAAAGGCAAGTAAAAAAGAACAGGCTTCTTCCCCGGTTAGCTCCACCAATGTTAAAACTATGAAAATTAGGGGTTTCAACCTAAACATGTTTCTCACCAAATAGAACAACCACAAATGCATAGTAAATTCCTCATCATCCTAATTCTCACATACTACTCATCATACAATCCATTATAAAATTAGAATTCCACCCTTACCTTGAATTCTGGTTGAATTTCGGTTTGGCTTTCGGTCTACAATTTTCTCCCGACGGCGGTTTATCTCCCAAGCCCATTCCTCTTTCTTCTTCCTCTTCTCAAGTATGTTATTCTTTTCGTTTTCTTCTCCTTGTTTTTCCAATAACTCTCACAAACCTAATTCTTTATTATTTATAATAACTCATAATTATATTTCTTTTATTGGGCCTACTTCTTTACACCTCCCTTTCTACTGATTTCAACCAACGAAGCCCAAAACATTATTCTATTATTATTATTATTATTATTATTATTATTAACCAACTAATACTATTATTAAAATTAATATATCGACTAATCAACAATTAATCCAATTAACGTCTCTTATAATAACACTGATAATTCCCAATCTTCGACTAATTGCAACCAATATTTCCTTAAATAATTTAATTAAATAATTAATTAAATTTCCGAACGTTACAACTCTCCCCCACTTAGGATATTTCTGTCCTCAAAAATCTAATAATTGCTACCATTCTTAACGCGATTTTCGCATTCAACTCATAGATCTCCAATTCACATTTGGCTACACTTCGCCACTACTTCCTGTCATAACAATAACTCAACATGATTTAAATCGAATACACGCATGCCAAACACTCAACACCTCCGCGACATAATTCGTTAATAACTTATCAACCACTCCAACATTACTCCTACATATCAACATTCAAAACAGTAACAACCATATCATACTTACTCTTGGATATCCAACATCGTATTATCACCTTAACAACATCTTCCACACAACCAGCAACAATTGCAGCATCATTCTTTTCATCCATCTCAACTTATTATTACAACATAAATAATGGTTAAAACTAATTAACAATACTCAATTGTTAAACGACTCGACAATTTGGCTGGACGGACCAACCTGCTCTGATACCACTAATGTAGCACCCCATTTTCACCCGACAAATATAATTAAGAATCAGAGTTTCAAAATTTCAACACGCAAATAAGATGTCAGATTTTCAACTTAAAACTACAACATAACAGTCATATTTAACGCATAGATACATAACACATCTCATTCAGATGAACTGATAATAACCTGTTTAATCTCAAAACATAAAACCGACTTTATTTTAAAAACAACGCAGCGGATTCTTAATATAAAATCCAAAATAGTCATATCATCTTGCTCAACATAAAATAACTTAAAACAAAATAAACTCCTCAAAATAAACAACTTTAATTCAACTTATTGCAACAAAACAAAACGTTCATCCCCCTGAGTGCTCCGTATCAGAGCGACAACACCGAATCGAACTAACAGCGACTATAACTTCATTCTTCATTACCTTCACGTTATCCACGTAGAGGCAACATCACAACAGAAGGGGTGAGATATCTAACAATCTAATAAGTCGTATGATAAATAATATATGATAAAATTTAGATAATGTAAATCACCGCTTCGCAACTTATTCGAACAACCAACAATCACAACATAATCATCAACGTAATATAACGACAACAATTTATCGACACAACAACATTTATCACAACATATTCATCAACGTAACACAACAACAAATCCATCATCATAACAACTCAAATATGCAACATGTGATGCAATAACTTATTCAAATGCACATGCATGTGGTACCATTAGAGAAGAACTCCCATCGTGTTTGCCATCAAGGACAAGGCATAAGCCTTCATCATCATCGTGTTTGCCATCAAGGCCAAGGCATAAGCCTTAATCGCTAATTTTTTCAATCCAGGCCAACGTGGTGTCAATCCAGGCCATCACAAAGATGCAAATGTATGTGACACAATGAATGCAACAATCACATACGCAACAACAATAATTAACATCGCAATTAACATCGCAAGGCGTAAGCCTATATCACCATTTTTACCAAGAAATAGAGGTAACTCATCATCACTAACCTTCCCCGCAACATCACATTATCAACAAAATTTATCACATCATCATAACATCACAGCACATCACAAGGAAAAACAACAACACAGAGTAACACAACTAATTTCATCACAACCTGCAACCTCTCAATTTATTATCAACATCATCACAAGCAAACAACAACAATAATTCAACAGAAACAACACAATACAATTTATCACCTGCAAATTCATAATTTACAACAAACGTATAACACGCCGAATCAACCAAAATAAACTACAAATAAATCACGTAATTGTTCAGACTATTTCGACTATTTCTGATTAATTAATATTCTATCGAATCACTCTAATTTTCTACTTTGAACTACTATTAAACCAACACATACTGTTACTGCTAATTTATTCAACACTATTGACAATTCTAAGAAAGTTAAAATTAACTTAATTTAGTTAATTAACCCAAAATAATTATATCTAATTCAAAAGTCTTAAAATTTAATTTACTAATAATATAACTTATTATTATACTAATGATATATTATATATCAGTAACTTGAAAACACTTGTAACTAGTTTCTCAATTTACTTAGAATGAGGCTACAATACACTAATTGTCATTCACAATATATAATACCAATTGTTATTTTCTATTCAACTATATATACTAGCTCTACTTTGTCCACTCATTCTATATTAGTACTGTCATATAGGGTGTATGTAATGATTTTGGATTCCAACCATAGGCCTATCTACTTTCTCCTAATACATTACGTGAGTAATCTTGATACAACACTTATATGATATACTGTATCAAAAAGAAAAGCATGTACAATTTGAATTATAAGAACCTATTATATAATTTTTCACCACTTTTAGCTAATATAGGAACATGTATATATTACTACACTTAAGTTCACGCTACAAGATACATGCCAATATACTTTTCAAAGATCGACTATTAATTAAATAAATATATACTGGTTGGTTCCCTCGTCCTTCATTTTTTACCGCGAACAACAGTTATAGAGATCAGATAAGAGTATCTTTGAAAACTAGTGTAGGTTGTGCTTAAAAATCTAGGAAGTTGATTCCTCAATTTATTGGTTCGTATCAGATTTCAAATAAAGTAGGGACTGTTGTATATAGAGTGGCTTTGTCACCTAATCTCTCCAATTTGCACGATGTGTTTCATGTGTCGCAACTCCGAAAGTATAATCCAGATCCATCTCATGAGATTTTGATGGACGATGTACAAGTGCAGGATGATCTTACTGTTGAAATCATACTTGTAAGGATCGAAAGTCGCGAGATTAAGAAGCTAAGGGGCAAAGAGATTGCTCTGGTGAAAATGGTTTGGAAGGGAGTTAACGGTGAAAACGTGACATGGGAATTGGAGCGCAAAATGCGAGAGTCGTATCCGGAGATGTTTGTATCAAGTAATTTTCGAAGACGAAAATATTTAAGTGGGTGAGAGTTGTAATGCCCCGAGTAATGTATTAATTATTTAATTATGTAGTTAGAAATTATCTGATAATTAATGTGTGGAATGGTGTGTTTTGACATTACTATGTGTATGGTAGTGTCAAATTTAATGTTTGCTGAGAGTATTTTAGATTTACTAATTATTGATGAATTATGGAATTTAGACATTAATATTAGAATTAATAGAAATATTAGTAAAATAGAAGTTGTTACTAATTAGTTGATTATTATTTAAATAATTAAAATGAATAGTTTAGTAGAGATATGACAAGGGGAAGGTGGTAAAAGTAGGGAACATAAGTGAGGATAGAAAGGGAATGATAATATTAAGGGTCCTAAGGGCAAAAGAGACTTAAGAGAAAAATTGGGGTTTTAGAGTTCATTATTCAAATCGTAAAAATAAGAGAAAGTAGAAGAGGAAGAGAAGAGAAGAAGAGGCAAAAAGGAATCAGGGCAAGAATAAGGAATTCCATCGTTAGAGGCTTTAGAGCAACCTTCAATCTAAGGTAAGGGTGGGGTTTCAACTTTCTAAAGGGTAGTATAATCCTAGGTATGTGGGATTTGTTGTATGGTTGTTTTGTGCGATAGTGTTGAATTGTGAATTGATTCTATGTTGATTTGTGAATTGATGAAATTGGTGTAACATTGTGATTTGAATTGTTGTGTATAATGCGAATTAATGATCTCATGAATTAACATGTTTTGATGTATGGGAAAAACTGATTTTTGGGTGAAAATAGGGCAATCCGTGCGCGAAGAAAATTCGGTTTTGGCTCATAACGGTGAAGTAGGTTACGTCAAAATGATAGCGATTCTTGAAGCAACTCGATTTTCGAAAAAATCATTTAAAATGAATCTTCAAAAAAAATGAAATCGCCACCTAATTTTATTTGTTCTAAAAAGAACGGGAAAATATAGATAAAACCCACAAAATCGGATAAGGCGGTCTACAAGACCAAAAGGGACGGATTCGGAATTACGCAAGAGGAAGGTATTAGCACCTCTTACGTCCATCGTACTCGATGGGACCCATTTAGTTCGAAATGTGTTTGTGTGTGTGTAATCGCTAATTTCTAAATTATAAATAAATAAAAGAAAATGGATTTGTTTGTTATTATTTTGAGTTTGACACGGTTTCGAAACCGCGTGCCTACGTATTCCCTCGTGCAATGGGAAAGTCAAAACTCCGTAGTTCTGGTTGAAAATGTCTTGGATTGGTTGTATTGATTTTAATTGAAATGTTTTTGATTTTGATAATCGCATATGAGCGAAAAAAGATTTGAATGGGTTGAATTGATTTTAATGGTAGATGACAAGTACCAAAACGTTGGGAGGTCCTCTAACGATTCGATACTCGAGATTGGTGATTGAGGTCAACCGATCATCTCTCATCCAAAATCTTTATTATGAAAAGAGTGAGGTGAAACAAAGTTCACTTTTATTAAGTGTATGGAATAAAGTATTTAAGTCATTGGGTTACCCTCTAATGGCCCAAATACTTTACATTTTAATTAAATCGTCGGGCGAACCTCTAACAATTTAATTAAATACCATACCACTATGTTTTTTTGTTTTTGTAGAAAAATTGATTTTTGAAAACAAATTCAATTAATTAATTTAATTTGAAAGTGTTTTATGGGTTTGATTGATTTTAATTGTGGATGACAAGTACCAAAACGTTGGGTTATCCTCTAACGATTCGATACTCGAGATTGGTGATTGAGGTCAACCGATCATCTCTCATCCAAAATCTTTGTTATGAAAAGAAGTGAGGTGAAACAAAGTTCACTTTGAGTTATGGAATAAAGCATTTAAGTCATTGGGTTACCTCTAATGGCCCAAATACTTTACATTTTAATTAAATCGTCGGCGAACCTCTAACAATTTAATTAAATACCATATCACTATGTTTTTGTTTTTTGTTTTGTAGAAAATTGATTTTCAAAAGAACAAGTTCAATTAATTGTTTTGACTTGAAAGTGTCTTAGGAAAACAAGCGAGCCCATACAAGGTGGCTTTATGTATGCTCCTAAAAGTGAGACTAGCGTGACACTAGTATTCTAAACGACCGATTGCGACAATCGATCGAATAGTTGTCGCTGTAGAAAAGCCCAGGACCAAACTATGAATGTGTGCAGGTGTGCATTGTGTATGTATACCTGTTCATTGATGAAGAGCCCAAGAGGAGACTATGTGTTCTAATTAAATGATGAACGCGTAATTAAGCGGTAATTAAAACACACAAGGAAATAA
This sequence comes from Vicia sativa, assembly GCA_021764765.1. Classification (NCBI taxonomy): domain Eukaryota; kingdom Viridiplantae; phylum Streptophyta; class Magnoliopsida; order Fabales; family Fabaceae; genus Vicia; species Vicia sativa. The sequence goes on from CM038792.1 coordinate 60,065,532, forward strand.
ATCCTAAGCTATTACAACCAAATTGAATTAGTTTGAATAATTAAATAGCTTCTATGCGGTGAAAGAAACGAGCTCCAAGTAGTCTTCAAGATCGAATAAGGCTTGATGCATCGGATGAATACCAAATGAAGATCCCTACATCACTCAAAATACAAACAAAAACTATGCGGAGAATGTTGCAATGCTTTAAGTATTTACTTTGTTTACAAATTAAACCGAATAAAGTATATGAATAAAATAGTATAATTGTATTTACAATACTAAATATGAAATAGAAATACTATATAATTATATATGCAATACTAAAAAGAAATACTATATAATTATATATGCAATATAAAATAAAATACTATATAATTATATTTACAATATATAGTATGAAAAAATAATAATACTAAGTACTATATATATTTACAACCTTAAATATATATTACTAAATAATACTAAGTGCTAAATAAAAGTAGTGATCCAATATTTTGATTGCTAAAGCAAGTATGGATGCACTAATTGGAAGTGAGTGTTTTGAATAATCCTTGAAGATCTTCACAAGTAGCAAACTCGTTAGTAGCATAAGTGTGGAATGAAAAGTAAATGAAATGGAAATGCGATAATTAGAACATGTATTAGTAATCACAAATGAATTGAAAATTAAACATAACCGAGCTTATGATAACCAAGTGGAATATTATCATCAAGTAGCATGAGCGGAAAACATAGTTTTAATTCGCAAATGAAAACAACAACCACAAACTCATGCTATTATTTAATTCACATTTGAAACATAACGAATCGATTTCAAAGCAAGTTTCATTCGTCTAATACAAACTCTGGGCAGCAGCCATGTTATCACAAATCGCTCGGGATATCGATCAAAAATTGCATAACTCAAAGGCAAACACAAACAAGTGTCAAGACAAACTTAATCAACCACAAATCATCAACTAACTTGCGCATTTCAACCACTTACCAAAACGGGCAGCAACTTCTTACATCTAAACATGCTCAATACAAACATCTCGAACAAGTATTTAATGCAAACGGGAAGCACAATAATAATATAATAGAAAATTCATCATTAGGATTCAATTCGAAATTGAAATAAGACATAAGTGTAATGGTGTACATGGATAATTCAAGGACCAAGTGATTGAACAGTCAAGTATTGCTATTCACAAATAAAACTGAAATCAAAGAAACTCATGCTATTATTCTAAGTAAACTCGAAACGTAGAGAAATGAATTTGAAACAAGCAATGATCGCAAACATTAAATCCGGGCAGCAGCTTCGCAACCTAAAAAGAACGCTCCACAAAGTCCATTTCAAACGCGATTAACACAAATAGAAACAATAAAGTAAACTAATCACCCAACTTCAAAACCGAATTGTTCATCAAACAACAATCAAACCTTCTTCCGAATCGAGTTAAACCAAATGACACGACATTAAATCCATACTTGACCATTAAACTAAATCGGGCAGCCACTATATAAAGTCGTTATCGCACAAAAACTCAAGGATAAACATGATCTTAATCCCTCAACGGAAACCAAAAAAAATCCAAAATTCATGTTATTACTTCATACTCATACAAAAATCAGCATTCAAACACAAGATTCTAAACACACTCAAACTCAATCGAATACGACACCAAACATTATTTTCAATCACAAATGAAATGACAATCAAGAATGTACGCTATTAACAATGATAAGTTCATAAAACCGCAAAACATACATGGACTCAAGTATATTCAAAGTCAAATAAACTTAATAATTATCATGGTATCAACCTGCAATGAAAGGAACTCACCAAAACAAAATAGCATGGCATGTAAACCGAATATCTCATGATTTCAACAGAAGACGACACTTGCGGATCCCAACATGGTTTCAGGTTTCCAATTAACACAAACTTACAGAAAAATCAGACCAATCGGACTTAATCAAAACAAAACATCAAGTGCATCACAACATGAACAATTTCTGCTACCTTTTGGAATGGCTAAAAGGCTATTCACTTCTTCAATAACCTTATTCTAATCCTAAAGTTAAACTGATACGGCTTCAAAACAGATTCAAATATTCAAAACTTGCCAAGTTATCACAGACAGGAGCATAACATACTATCATAAAAATCAGAAAATATGACATCAAGATACTACATGCTTCAATACTAATAACAGAATTTCTATGTTCACGTCAAACAGACAGTATGCTATAGATGCAGATTTTTAGCACAACCTAAGGACATAGCAAGCTCGAGGTTAAACCAGAATCGTATACAGAACGTTCACAGCATCACAATGGATAAAAAGTATCGAAATCTTACCGACACGTCGAAGCTACCAGAACAGAGGTGCAGAAGCTTCCGTTGATGTTGAACGATAGTTGTTGCTGGTGATATATAGTTGATCTGCAGTGGAGATGAGCGTTGTTGTTGAGTTAAGATGGGTGAGCTGGAGCTGCGGTTTGTGGAAGAAACAGGGAGCTGGTGTTGTTGTTTGTTGTCCGAAGCTTGAACCGTAGAGTTGGACGATGCTGTTGAAGGCGTCGAAGGCGGCAGAGTGAGGAAGCTGAAGGTGATTTGGGACGGTGTAAGGAGTATGAATGAGACAGGGTTGGGAGGTTTCGGCGAGAAGCTCCGATGAAGGTTGGGTGCGGAGATTGGAAGCGGAGGGTTTCGGAGATGAAGGTGGGTTACGATGGAGGTGTGTTTGTCGAACAGGGACGATGGCGACAAGTTTGGTGGTTATGGAAGATGAAGAGGAGATGTTCGGTGAGAGGAAACAGGGAGGGGATTGATGGTTGACGGAACAGAGTTGGGGTTGAACGACGAAGGCTGTGGGTGGATGAAATGGGATTGGATTTATGGAGGAGTTAGAGGGTTTGGATTCACAGTGAGTGAAACGGAGAAGGAAACGGTGGGTAGTGAGGTAGCAGATGGAGATGGCGGATAGAGAATGGGTTACGGTGTGGAGAAGCAGAAACAGAGGGGGTGACGCCGGATGGGTGTTGGAAGTATGGAGATGATGACAGCTAGCAGCAGGATTAAAAAGAATATATCTTTCTTCATAAGTCTCAGATCTCTCCCCGCCTCACCTTGGTTTTTCGTTTTTTTCCTTTGCCAACACCCAGATCCGCCTCTTTGACTCAATGTTTATCTTTTTGGTCCCCCTTGAACAGCAATTATAACATACATATATACTACAAAAATTAGGTTTAGCAATTTTAAAAAATGCCAAAAATACCCTTTAACAAAATGGGCCTCAAAAGCCCAAAAGATAAAAAATAATTTACTCAAACATATTTTTGTTTTAATTTTTAGAGATAAAAATTAGACACTTAAAATTGTTAAAAATGATAAAAATTCGGACAAAAATTTATCCGAAAAAATAAAATAAACATATTAAAATAAATTACAGGTATCAAACATTAAAGAAAAATTATCGAAATATTTAAAATTGAAATAAAGCGATAATAAAAAATACGATTTTAAAACACTTACGGTTAAAACAAAACTTGAAATGTATCGAAAAATTAGAGAGCACATTTTATGATCTAGCGACACGTAGATTCATAATGATGAGTTAGAGCGAAAGTTTGAAATATTTTCCCACTAATTTTCCATACGATGTCGAATCGCTTTTAGCAGTCTGTTTATAAAATCGAAATATTGATATCATCGACATATAATCAACTTAAAATGACACAGTAAACAGGTAAGGAGATAAAAATGAATGAAGTGAAATATCGGGTATTTTGTAACTATAAAACGATGCAGATATCGATTTAAACTGACTTTTGGTCAATTTAAATACGATGAAATGATGCATATGCAATGGATGAATGACTGTTTAATGTCAATGATCTAATGGATATGTATGCAGACGAATGTGAAGCCTAAGCCAGATAAAATCGAGATAGGAGGGCAAATTTTGGGGTGCAACAGTTGCCCCTATTTAATCGTCTTAAACCTGAAAGTGAAATTGGCGATAGCCTTTTGAACTTACAAGGTAGAAGAAGATTAAATACTAAAAGAACCCTAAAATTTGCGCTCCGAAGAACAAGTAGAAATATTTTTGTTGTTTTTTTTTTTTGGAAGCCTCCACTAACAAGCTTTGGCTGATAATGGTATTATATTCCCAAAAGATTTTCCTCGAAGAGGAGAGGAACGATGAATATTTACAACTGGGCGACTCGGCAAAGTTCTTGGTGTGACCGGGTTTTGAAAAATAATTGTTGGTAAAAAGGCTCGACTTCAGTATGGTTACTGGTTTACGAGGTAATCAGGTGACTAGAATGAAAATGATATCAAAATGGCCGACGTCGGTAAGGTTACCGGGGGAACACAATCAGGTGATTGGAAAAGAAAGCCATAGTGAAGTCATTATCGTCGGTGAGGTCACCAGGAAATAAGTACTTTGAAAAGAAATTATGGTAAATTTACCAACTTTCGGTTGAAATGATATCAAAGTGGCTGACATCGGTAAGGTTACCGGGGTTCACAATCAGGTGATTGGAAAAGAAAGCCATAGTGAGGTCATTATCATCGGTGGGGTCACCGGGAAACCAAAGAGGTAGTAAGATCCATAACATCGGTAGGGTTACCGGGGGATCACAATCAGGTGATTGGAAAAGAAAATTAGCAAAGTTGCTACAACGGTAAGGTTACCGGAAGCATCGATCAGGTGATCGGGTGAAACAAGATTAGCAAAGTTGCTACAACGGTAAGGTTACCGGAAGACATCGATCAGGTGATCGGGTGAAACAAAATATTAGCAAAGTTGCTACAACGGTAAGGTTACCGGAAGACATCGATCAGGTGATCGGGGAAACTGAGACATACAGTAAGGTTACTGGCATCGGTAAGGTTACCGGGGAGAAAATTTTTAGTCAAATTAGACTTGGAATAAAGGAGACGAACCCCAAACATAGATCTTTAGCACGAATACACTTGAATAAGCGGCTTCGTAGATCAAAAATGAGAACAGACAGATCTTTGGAACGAGCATACTTAAATAAGTTGCTTCGCAGATCAGAAATGAAACCAGACAGACCTTTGGAACGAGCATACTTAAATAAGTTGCTTCGCAGATCAGAAAGGTAATAACTCATAGATCTTTGGAACGAGCATACTTAAATAAGTTGCTTCGCAGATCAAAAATGAGAACAGACGGGAGTATATGTCAGGTAAAGATATTAGACACATAAGGGAGCATATGTTAGGTAAGGATATTAGACATACACTGGAAAGAGACCGACCGAAGACGACTCTAACAAAGGTTTCGAAATATACATGCCCGGTAAGGATATTGGACACATAAAGATCGAATATACATGTTCGGTAAGGATATTGAACACATATAGGGAGCATATGTCAGGTAAGGATATTAGACATACCTTTGGAAGAGAAACGACTCTAACAAAGGTTTCGAGAGTATACATGTCCGGTAAGGATATTGGACACATAGAGATCGAATATACATGTTCGGTAAGGATATTGAACACATATAGGGAGCATATGTCAGGTAAAGATATTAGACATACGCAAGAATGAGACTGACTGGAGCAGACTCACTGGGGAAAAGATATATGGAATGGTAAAATCGTCGATCGAAGACGAATTCACGGGGAAAGAGGCCAAACAATGGGGATCCTAGCAAGGATCGCCCAACTATGTTGGACTTTGAAAGTTTGCAAATATGCAAGAAATACAATATCCCTCAGGCCAAAGGCGGGGTGTAATTCTTCAAGAGTGGCAATTATATGAATTACCACACACCAAGTATGGATACTCAAACAATTGAGAAGCAAGAAAGGTTAGACACCGACTCTTACTCACACTCTAACGATAGAGGCAAACATGGGTAAGAATACCAAAATAAAAAATTGCAAAAAAAGCAAGACGCTTGGTAAATGAATTGAATTTGAATGATGTGAGAGACCGACACAGGGTCAAAAATGCAGATAACAACAACAAGAAGAATTTCTTGAGGAACTCGGGGAATACCACTTGGGAGTTTTAATTGAATGATTTCTCTTGAGGCAAAAGGTACTAGAAACACTTTAATCGCTTATGCTTAGATGCATGTTTGAGATTATTATTTTTTGGCGTAATGCTCCATATCAATGGAAATGCTACGCGTTTTTGGATGCTATGCAATGCAATGATGCATGTTTGAGATTATTGTTTTTTAAGCGTAATGCTCCATATCAATGGAAATGCCACGCATTTTTTGAGGATGCTATGCAATGCAATGATGCATGTTTTAGATTATTATTTTTAGCGTAATGCTCCATATCAATGGAAATGCTACGCATTTTTGAGGATGCTATGCAATGCAATGATGCATGTCTTGATATTTCGTCTGAGACTAAAGGCAATTATGAACGTAGAGGAAACATCAACCTCCATGGATTGAAAATAAAACATCGGTCTTGGTCAAAGAGATGATAGTCTGGATTCCGACAAGGGATTGTAGAATAGAAGTATCCTCTTTCAATGATCAACATCACTGGGGAAGTAACTCTTAGAGATTGACATTCATCTGGGATGATGATCTTGTTGCGTAGAGTTCATGATTTCGATAGCTCTGGATTACAAGCTTTTGCATAAGAGGGGTTAACAACATCTTCTGGCACAAGTGAGCCTTTGAAATGATCTTGCTGGTGTAAGTCGTTCTTTGCGATTTTCCGCGACGACGAAAGAGTGATAACATTTGAGGGCACACATATGCCATAGATAACTCTTGTGGAGAGAAAGAAACTTTGTCGGTGACCAAAGCTTAGGCGTATCATGCCCTTCATTTTAAAATCTCCGGATAACAAAATCTTGATCTCTGATGAGCTGAGGATAACGATCCTGACTTGAATTGGAGATATTGATCCTGAACTTCTGATGGAGAAATCCGACACAGACTTAGATCTCTGATGAGCTGAGGATGACGATCCTGACTACCTGACATGCCATTTAAACTCAACGGTTGTTTAGCTTGCGCCTGGACTTGACTTGATCAACTATGAGGTGGAGGAATGCCTCTGCATAATGCTTTGCCCCAATCTGTAGGGATTTTGAAGAAATTAGCCTCGAGAAGGCTTCCTGAGATCTGTACCATCAAGATAATCTGCTCCACTGTTGTAAACTTGGAAATACTTCCCCTGGCTAACCAAAGGTAAAGATGGTTTTAAGCATGCTCGGATAAATGCCCCTGATTGCTCAGCACTTTGAGAGATTCTTCGAATCTCGACATAAATGTCCCAGATTGACTGAACTTTGAAGATATCACCTACTCAGGGTGGTTAACTTACATCTTGAAAGTAGGCTACTTCACAACCTTACTTCTCAACTTGAGCTGTTTTGTGCTCAATCAAATACTTGAAGCAATATGTCCTTCAGGACAAACAAATTATTCGTCTGATGCTCAATATGCAAGCTCACTTGATGTTTAAGCACTTGCCTATATGCAAATAATGTTTTATTCTACGAATGATAATTCTAATGCAAAGTTCATGTTTGTCTTGAAGTTTTAAAAATCTTTAATTGAAAAGATATCAAAACATTGAATTTTTTTGTAAAAGATTGAGTGATACCAACTCAAATGTTTAGCAAGCCTCCTAGAGTCGAGTTACCGTATTCTTATATGATTTTGCTTTCGAATTAACCCATGCTTCAATTAGGACTTTCAAGGGTTGTAACGTGGTCTGGTTCACGGGTTTTTAGAAGAAAAAAAAGATTTTTAGGCTCAAAATGTTTGGTGCCCTCCCATTCTCCGTGATGTTCTCCATTCCTATGTTCAGATAACTCGATGCGAGCATTCATCTCTTGAGAGAAGTTTATAACGGTTGAGGAAACACTGAGGTTTCTTGGACACAACAGTCACTCACCTTTTGCTTTTGGTGTCTGATCACACGACTTTGTTCTTTTGCTGAGGATTTTATTTGTTTGGTAATCCTTTCTTCTCTATTTTCTTTTGCCATTTTTGCCTAAGCGACTTATTATGAAGTTTCGACTTAGCGGGCTTTTTGTCATTATTTTTTCATCACTTTTTCTTTTGAACAAGTCATGTGATCTTCCACCCTTGTTTGATTGGAGGTGATTGTGACTGCTTGAATCCTTAGTGGATGAGAGATGACAATTGTGGTATCATCATCTATTGATCTCTTGATGCGAGAGATAACCATTACGGTTTCAACCTCTTTCGATGCACATTGTTGATAGGTGAAGATTGACCATTATAGCGACTTTCCTCGACCTTTTGAAGGATAACCATTGTTGTATCCTTGTATGCGCACTCTTGACGAGTTTTGAACGCTCGATCGGGTTAACTGAACACTACCCTGCCCCGGGTTTTTAAAAAAATGAGGGTTTTTTCTGAACAGAAAAGAAACTCCTACTCCAAGGCTCAAAGGGGTTAACGAGGGTTTCACTCCCTTATATCTCCGGTGTTTGGGAATTTGAAACAAGGCCTGTACATCGTTAGCAGGGTTTTTACTCGAAAGCATACCGTTTGAGATTCTTAGTAAATTGTTCGTCATCCTCCCTACAGAGGTGTTGCTTTATTAATAAGAGTTGAATATCAAAAGCATGGTAAAACAAATATGAGTGAATACGAATGGATTACTTCAAGACAAACATATTCAATGCATTATGATTAGTATTCAGAAATGAGCAAGTTTTGCATACAAGAAAGTACTGAACAAAACAAGAAAAATTGCAAATGAGCATGCAAGATAAAACTAGGAATCTCCATGTTGAGGAGACTAGTCTCCGTATGGATATCTTGCTCCAGAAGATGCACTTTGTAGTCCTGGTGTCCACTGAGTCAAAAGAGAGTTCAATTGATGCGTAGGCCCTCTGGAATGAACGTGATAGCTTTGGAATCAATGAGTTTTTGAACCGTGCCTTTGAAAAGATTGCATCCTTCAATTGTATGGCCAGGTGCCCCAGAATGGAACTCACAGTAGGCATCAGGATCATATCCCAAGGGATACGGAAAAGGAGGCGTCCCGAGCTCCTTTAATTCCACCAAAGAATGTTGGAGTAGGTGAGAAAGCAACTCACGATGAGGCATAGGGATTGGATCATGCACTTTTCTTGGCCTTATCAGATTCTTCCCACCTCGCTGTTGACGATTTTGTCGATAAGTTTGTTGTCGAGGAGCATTTTGCTGCTGGGGAGCATACGGTCCTGGTGTTTGACAGACAGTTGCAGCACAAATTTGTGGAGCACACTGATTATAAGTAGCTTTTGTCATTTGATTAGGAATCTGAAACGGAGGGTAAATAGGAACTTCTTCCTCGTCCTCAGAAATTGTACTTGCCTCTTCATCAATTTGTTCTGGGAATTCAGAAGCAATAGAAACATCCTGAATGTTACCCATCTTGAGACCACGCTCAATTCGTTCTCCTACAACAACCAGGTGTGAAAACGTAGAAGTACATCCGCAATCGAGATAGGAGCCTCTCAGGTATCGAGAGAACATCTCAATGAGTTCTCGTTCCAAAAGAGGTTGAACTCTAGAAGCTAATTCTCTCCATCTGCGCATACTCTTTGAAAGATTCTTGATCTTTTGAGTTAAACCTTGGTTGAATTACGGTGGGAGCCATGTCCCTATTATAGTCGTCTTGATTGACAAAAGCTTGACCAAATCTTTCTAATTTTGGATGTGAGTTCGTTCAAGAGTGTACCATTCGAGATGCTCCGAGGCTATCTTGAAAAACGTGCATGAGGAGCTTGTCATTTTCCGCATAGGGAGCCATCTTATTGCAGTAGGCTTTGATGTGAGTAATTGGACAAGAGGTACCCTTATACTTCTCGAAAATGGGGACTTTGAACTTTGCAGGAAATTTGATACCAGGCACCAAGCACAAACTAGGAGCGTCTAAACCAAGGGAATCACGACCCTCAATAGCTTTCATCCTTTTCTCAAGGAGGTGAAGCTTTTTCTCAGATTCGGTCTCTTCAATCGGAAACCTGAAGGTGTCAAACGAAGACTCGAAGATATCCTCATAGTGAGGAGTTCCATTGACGTGCATTTGAACGGTGTTTTTGACATTTTCATCTGAAAGGACCTCCATGTGGTTAAGATTAACACCTGGTGGATTAACATGATCAGTAGTAACAACTTCAGACCTCTGAACAACTTGCTTTAACTCTTTTTGTCCAATAGCAAGGTTCTGGATAATCTCCATGAATTGATCCATCTGGGTATCTATACGAGTATTCATCGCAGCCACACTTGCTTGAAGTTGATCCATGATGACGACGATGTCAGGAAGTCAGTCTTGCAGTCTTGAGATTCTGAGCAAGAAGCCAAGTTGAAATGAGTCCTCTGATTGAAATGAATGAAATGCATGATTATGCATGGATGATAAGAGAAATAAACTCTTTTTTATTGATGCAAATGGAATGCAACATGATGATAATAACAGGTTCACATAGATGTGAACAGGAAGGATAAAGCTAGTCAGAACAACTTATTTAGGTGGGTTCCTACAATAGGACAGACTTCTAGAAAACCCCAAACAAGGTTCTAATGGCTAAATGTTTCTTGGGGTCTCAGATCCCCTTTTACAAACACTATCATCGCGCGAGAGGCCTACGTGGCGACAGTATTTGCAAAAGTATACCCCAAGAAATGGCTCTAAACGGGATGCTCGAAATCCATTATTTGAGCGGTCGGTCTAGGTTAGGACAACATGAACAAACTTAGAGTTATAGGTCATTTGTCCAAAGATTGATGTCTGCTATATCGCGGAACAACCTCCTTAAAACAACCAACTCTAAGCGGGGTCTTGGCCGGGCCAACAAGACAATGGAGTCGGTGGACCTAGCTCGAACCCTCTATTCTTAAAGGTGACCTAGAAGCCTGGGTAGTGGGCTTATCTATGTATCAATGCCCATGAATTCCCATCACAATAAAATATCAACAAAATAATATACATAAAGTGTAAAGAGAATAATAAGCAATAAACAAAAAATAAGCAAAAAGAAGAAAGCGATAAACAAACACACAAACATGCGAAGAACTAAACTAGGGTTGACTCGCTTAGTCAAAAAAAGATTTTAAAAAAAATCCCCAATGAAGTCGCCAACTGAAGCAACTCGATTTTCGAAAAAATCATTTAAAATGAATCTTCAAAAAAAATGAAATCGCCACCTAATTTTATTTGTTCTAAAAAGAACGGGAAAATATAGATAAAACCCACAAAATCGGATAAGGCGGTCTACAAGACCAAAAGGGACGGATTCGGGAGTCGGTTACGCAAGAGGAAGGTATTAGCACCTCTTACGTCCATCGTACTCGATGGGACCCATTTAGTTCGAAATGTGTTTGTGTGTAATCGCTAATTTCTAAATTATAAATAAATAAAAGAAAATGGATTTGTTTGTTATTATTTTGAGTTTGACACGGTTTCGAAACCGCGTGCCTACGTATTCCCTCGTGCAATGGGAAAGTCAAAACTCCGTAGTTCTGGTTGAAAATGTCTTGGATTGGTTGTATTGATTTTAATTGAAATGTTTTTGATTTTGATAATCGCATATGAGCGAAAAAAGATTTGAATGGGTTGAATTGATTTTAATGGTAGATGACAAGTACCAAAACGTTGGGAGGTCCTCTAACGATTCGATACTCGAGATTGGTGATTGAGGTCAACCGATCATCTCTCATCCAAAATCTTTATTATGAAAAGAGTGAGGTGAAACAAAGTTCACTTTTATTAAGTGTATGGAATAAAGTATTTAAGTCATTGGGTTACCCTCTAATGGCCCAAATACTTTACATTTTAATTAAATCGTCGGGCGAACCTCTAACAATTTAATTAAATACCATACCACTATGTTTTTTTGTTTTTGTAGAAAAATTGATTTTTGAAAACAAATTCAATTAATTAATTTAATTTGAAAGTGTTTTATGGGTTTGATTGATTTTAATTGTGGATGACAAGTACCAAAACGTTGGGTTATCCTCTAACGATTCGATACTCGAGATTGGTGATTGAGGTCAACCGATCATCTCTCATCCAAAATCTTTGTTATGAAAAGAAGTGAGGTGAAACAAAGTTCACTTTGAGTTATGGAATAAAGCATTTAAGTCATTGGGTTACCCTCTAATGGCCCAAATACTTTACATTTTAATTAAATCGTCGGGCGAACCTCTAACAATTTAATTAAATACCATATCACTATGTTTTTGTTTTTTTTGTTTTGTAGAAAAATTGATTTTCAAAAGAACAAGTTCAATTAATTGTTTTGACTTGAAAGTGTCTTAGGAAAACAAGCGAGCCCATACAAGGTGGCTTTATGTATGCTCCTAAAAGTGAGACTAGCGTGACACTAGTATTCTAAACGACCGATTGCGACAATCGATCGAATAGTTGTCATGTAGAAAAGCCAGGACCAAACTATGAATGTGTGGGTGTGCATTGTGTATGTATACTGTTCATTGATGAAAGCCCAAGAGGAGACTATGTGTTCTAATTAAATGATGAGCAGCGTAATTAAGCGGTAATTAAAACACACAAGGAAATAAATCTAAGCTATTACAACCAAATTGAATTAGTTTGAATAATTAAATAGCTTCTATGCGGTGAAAGAAACGAGCTCCAAGTAGTCTTCAAGATCGAATAAGGCTTGATGCATCGGATGAATACCAAATGAAGATCCCTACATCACTCAAAATACAAACAAAAACTATGCGGAGAATGTTGCAATGCTTTAAGTATTTACTTTGTTTACAAATTAAACCGAATAAAGTATATGAATAAAAATAGTATAATTGTATTTACAATACTAAATATGAAATAGAAATACTATATAATTATATATGCAATACTAAAAATAGAAATACTATATAATTATATATGCAATATAAAATAGAAATACTATATAATTATATTTACAATATATAGTATGAAAAAAATAATAATACTAAGTACTATATATATTTACAACCTTAAATATATATTACTAAATAATACTAAGTGCTAAATAAAAGTAGTGATCCAATATTTTGATTGCTAAAGCAAGTATGGATGCACTAATTGGAAGTGAGTGTTTTGAATAATCCTTGAAGATCTTCACAAGTAGCAAACTCGTTAGTAGCATAAGTGTGGAATGAAAAGTAAATGAAATGGAAATGCGATAATTAGAACATGTATTAGTAATCACAAATGAATTGAAAATTAAACATAACCGAGCTTATGATAACCAAGTGGAATATTATCATCAAGTAGCATGACGAACGGAAAACATAGTTTTAATTCGCAAATGAAAACAACAACCACAAACTCATGCTATTATTTAATTCACATTTGAAACATAACGAATCGATTTCAAAGCAAGTTTCATTCGTCTAATACAAACTCTGGGCAGCAGCCATGTTATCACAAATACGCTCAGGATATCGATCAAAAATTGCATAACTCAAAGGCAAACACAAACAAGTGTCAAGACAAACTTAATCAACCACAAATCATCAACTAACTTGCGCATTTCAACCACTTACCAAAACGGGCAGCAACTTCTTACATCTAAACATGCTCAATACAAACATCTCGAACAAGTATTTAATGCAAACGGGAAGCACAATAATAATATAATAGAAAATTCATCATTAGGATTCAATTCGAAATTGAAATAAGACATAAGTGTAATGGTGTACATGGATAATTCAAGGACCAAGTGATTGAACAGTCAAGTATTGCTATTCACAAATAAAACTGAAATCAAAGAAACTCATGCTATTATTCTAAGTAAACTCGAAACGTAGAGAAATGAATTTGAAACAAGCAATGATCGCAAACATTAAATCCGGGCAGCAGCTTCGCAACCTAAAAGAGCTCCACAAAGTCCATTTCAAGCGATTAACACAAATAGAAACAATAAAGTAAACTAATCACCCAACTTCAAAACCGAATTGTTCATCAAACAACAATCAAACCTTCTTCCGAATCGAGTTAAACCAAATGACACGACATTAAATCCATACTTGACCATTAAACTAAATCGGGCAGCCACTATATAAAGTCGTTATCGCACAAAAACTCAAGGATAAACATGATCTTAATCCCTCAACGGAAACCAAAAAAAATCCAAAATTCATGTTATTACTTCATACTCATACAAAAATCAGCATTCAAACACAAGATTCTAAACACACTCAAACTCAATCGAATACGACACCAAACATTATTTTCAATCACAAATGAAATGACAATCAAGAATGTACGCTATTAACAATGATAAGTTCATAAAACCGCAAAACATACATGGACTCAAGTATATTCAAAGTCAAATAAACTTAATAATTATCATGGTATCAACCTGCAATGAAAGGAACTCACCAAAACAAAATAGCATGGCATGTAAACCGAATATCTCATGATTTCAACAGAAGACGACACTTGCGGATCCCAACATGGTTTCAGGTTTCCAATTAACACAAACTTACAGAAAAATCAGACCAATCGGACTTAATCAAAACAAAACATCAAGTGCATCACAACATGAACAATTTCTGCTACCTTTTGGAATGGCTAAAAGGCTATTCACTTCTTCAATAACCTTATTCTAATCCTAAAGTTAAACTGATACGGCTTCAAAACAGATTCAAATATTCAAAACTTGCCAAGTTATCACAGACAGGAGCATAACATACTATCATAAAAATCAGAAAATATGACATCAAGATACTACATGCTTCAATACTAATAACAGAATTTCTATGTTCACGTCAAACAGACAGTATGCTATAGATGCAGATTTTTAGCACAACCTAAGGACATAGCAAGCTCGAGGTTAAACCAGAATCGTATACAGAACGTTCACAGCATCACAATGGATAAAAAGTATCGAAATCTTACCGACACGTCGAAGCTACCAGAACAGAGGTGCAGAAGCTTCCGTTGATGTTGAACGATAGTTGTTGCTGGTGATATATAGTTGATCTGCAGTGGAGATGAGCGTTGTTGTTGAGTTAAGATGGGTGAGCTGGAGCTGCGGTTTGTGGAAGAAACAGGGAGCTGGTGTTGTTGTTTGTTGTCCGAAGCTTGAACCGTAGAGTTGGACGATGCTGTTGAAGGCGTCGAAGGCGGCAGAGTGAGGAAGCTGAAGGTGATTTGGGACGGTGTAAGGAGTATGAATGAGACAGGGTTGGGAGGTTTCGGCGAGAAGCTCCGATGAAGGTTGGGTGCGGAGATTGGAAGCGGAGGGTTTCGGAGATGAAGGTGGGTTACGATGGAGGTGTGTTTGTCGAACAGGGACGATGGCGACAAGTTTGGTGGTTATGGAAGATGAAGAGGAGATGTTCGGTGAGAGGAAACAGGGAGGGGATTGATGGTTGACGGAACAGAGTTGGGGTTGAACGACGAAGGCTGTGGGTGGATGAAATGGGATTGGATTTATGGAGGAGTTAGAGGGTTTGGATTCACAGTGAGTGAAACGGAGAAGGAAACGGTGGGTAGTGAGGTAGCAGATGGAGATGGCGGATAGAGAATGGGTTACGGTGTGGAGAAGCAGAAACAGAGGGGGTGACGCCGGATGGGTGTTGGAAGTATGGAGATGATGACAGCTAGCAGCAGGATTAAAAAGAATATATCTTTCTTCATAAGTCTCAGATCTCTCCCCGCCTCACCTTGGTTTTTCGTTTTTTTCCTTTGCCAACACCCAGATCCGCCTCTTTGACTCAATGTTTATCTTTTTGGTCCCCCTTGAACAGCAATTATAACATACATATATACTACAAAAATTAGGTTTAGCAATTTTAAAAAATGCCAAAAATACCCTTTAACAAAATGGGCCTCAAAAGCCCAAAAGATAAAAAATAATTTACTCAAACATATTTTTGTTTTAATTTTTAGAGATAAAAATTAGACACTTAAAATTGTTAAAAATGATAAAAATTCGGACAAAAATTTATCCGAAAAAATAAAATAAACATATTAAAATAAATTACAGGTATCAAACATTAAAGAAAAATTATCGAAATATTTAAAATTGAAATAAAACGATAATAAAAAAATACCTGATTTTAAAACACTTACGGTTAAAAACAAAACTTCGAAATGTATCGAAAAATTAGAGAGAGCACATTTTTATGATCTACGCGACACGTAGATTCATAAAGCAGTGAGTTAGAGGCGAAAGTTTGAAATATTTTTCCCACTAATTTTCCGCACAGTGTCGAATCGCTTTTAGCAGTCTGTTTATAAAATCGAAATATTGATATCATCGACATATAATCAACTTAAAATGACACAGTAAACAGGTAAGGAGATAAAAATGAATGAAGTGAAATATCGGGTATTTTGTAACTATAAAACGATGCAGATATCGATTTAAACTGACTTTTGGTCAATTTAAATACGATGAAATGATGCATATGCAATGGATGAATGACTGTTTAATGTCAATGATCTAATGGATATGTATGCAGACGAATGTGAAGCCTAAGCCAGATAAAATCGAGATAGGAGGGCAAATTTTGGGGTGCAACAGTTACCTCAGAAAATTTTGGGGATTTTAGTTACTGGTTCACTGAAGTAACCGGTTACCATTATGAGGTAACCGGTTACCTCGATCAAAATTTGGAGTTATTGGTTACTGTTTCAGTGAAGTAACCGGTTACCATTCTAAAGTAACCGGTTACCTCAGGAAAAAATTTCGTAATAGAAGCGTATCAGGGTTGAAGTAACCAGTTACCATTCTGAGGTAACCCGTTACTTCACTGAAGCTGACAATTTTTTAAAACTTTGAAAATCCATAACTTTGCGCTCGGGTGTTCGTTTGACGCACTGTTCAAATCGCCGTAAAGCTGAGAACGTTGTCTATCATGTAAAAATGGCTTCCAATATAGTAGTTAATTATTTTATGAAGTTAACCTATTTTACGAAAGTTCTTAATTGTGTGTTATAAAGAATTGTGTGGAAATTGATGATCGTGTTGCGTTGTATTGTTGTTGTTGGTTTACAGCAGGTGGATGGAAACGGTAAGATACTGATGATGATTGAAATCAATGTATTATGTTGTTGAGTTGCATGATTATGTCTCATGTATTCATATTGCATCGTTGTTGTTGTTGGCTCAAATCTTAGATGGAGTGAATACAAGCGAGGTGAATACATTTATTCTCTTTTGTTGATGGCTCTAATCCTAAATGAAGTGGATTAGTAGTTAGGTGAACCAATTGTTCACTAAAATGGAGACCATGATCCTAGATGGAGTGGATTCGGTGGAAATCTCCGTACCACATGCATTGTGTCAATGTTGAGTTGCATTTCATACTTGTTGGTTGATGTTGATGATGAAATTTAGTTGTGAAGTTTATGACAATTGTGTTGTGGCGATGAGATACTTGAACACTAATGATTATGCATGATAATTCTAAATATCTCTGATTATACTGTTCTTTATATTGTTGTGATATGTCACCCCTTCTGTTGTTATATTGCCTCCATGTGGGTAATGTGCAGATACTCAGGAGTAGTTCGAGTAGCAAGAGTCGAAGAGGTTACTCTTTTTTTAGTTCAAGTCAACGTTATGCTCTGATACGTAACACTCGGGTTGGGGATAAACATTTGAATTGTTTATTTTGATTTGGTTTTATGTTGTTGATTCCAATTGGATAATTTTGGACTCCGGAATATTTTTTTGATGTTATTTTGTTGAATATTGAAATATTTCTACTACTTCAATGAATTGTTTATTTAAAAATTATATTGTGTTATCCTCGTATGTGTTATGTATCACATTGAATGAGCTTGAGGTTTTTGAAGCATGTGACATCCTGATTTATGTTTTTTGAAATTTTAAATTTACTCTGATTTTTATATAAATATGCCATGGGGAAGTCATGGTGTTATAATTGTTATTAGAGCAGGTCGGTCTGTTCGGCCAGGTTGTTAAGTCTTTAGTGTGACAGTGGAATACTATCATTGTTTTGTTCCTTATTATGTAACATGTGTGTGAAACATTGTTGGTACTTTCTTGTTGTTCTAATCACTTGTTTGCAGGAGTGAGATTGAAACAAGTGGGGGAGAAGCTTGTTCTTCTTTGAGATGGATCAGGTGTGAACAATTGATTTAGTGTGTTGTGAATTAAAGGAGTGAAAATGTTGGCAAAGCCGTGTTGTTTCCCGAATTCAAAAGAAGTACAAATTCAAGATTTAAGTCTAACGGTCAGAGGAAGCGTTCTTAAGGAAGAAGCGGAAATCTCATCTGTTAAACAACTAAAGAAGTGGATGAAGGATGAAGCTCTGATATTTTCATTACTAGCATCCTTGTCTATTGAGAAACAAGCAGTGACTGATGAGTTGCAATTCGTATGTGAATTTCCTGAAGTTTTCCCAGATGATATTCCTGATGTACCGCCAGAAAGAGATGTGGAGTTTGTTATTGATCTTGTTCCTCGTACAAGACCTATTTCTATGGCTCCGTACAGGATGTCACCAGCGGAATTAACTGAATTGAAGAAACAGTTGGAAGAGTTACTTGAAAATAAGTTTGTGAGACCAAGCATATCTCCTTGGGGAGCTCTAGTGTTATTGGTAAATAAGAAAGATGGTTGTATGAGACTTTGTGTTGATTACCGACAACTGAATAAAGTAACAATTAAGAAGAAGTATCCACTTCCGAGAATAGATGACTTGAGACTATCAGTTGGTACCTACAATGGAAGAATTCTATAAGATACTTGGGATATCCATTCTTGATCAGATACCTTTCACCGGTCTAGAAAAAGTTCCAAGGTTGAAGACATTGCAACAGCTTTACGCCTAAAGCGGTATTGAAGCTAATTGGGAAAAGAGAAGTGGAGTTAAGGGTTTGCTTGCTAAATTTCTAATAAAGAAGGCCCAAGAATTCTTAAAGGTTATGAGTCTCCATGATTTTGAAGATGTTCTAGCTTTATTAATTTATGGTTTGGTTCTATTCCCAAATCCGGACCAATTCATAGATGCGAACACCATTAAGATATTCCTCACTCGTAATCTTGTGCCTACCTTGCTCGGAGATATTTTGCATTCTCTTCACACTCGTACTATAAAGAGACAAGGGGCTCTCATGTGTTGCATACCCTTATTGTCCAGGTGGTTTATTTCGCACCTTCCCCGGTCAGTAATGAAGAATGAACAAGGCCAAAGGTGGTCTCAAAGGTTGATGTCACTCTCTCATTCAGATGTCCGTTGGTGTCTCTAACCTTAAGAAGATCTCACTTTCATTGAGCGTTGTGGGGAATCCCATAATGTTCCACTCCTTGGCATAAAGGGAGGTATCACTTACAATCCTTCTCTAGCGTTATGTCAATTTGGTTATGCTCGAAGAAATGGTTCTCATGATATGCTTATCCAAGACATTGTATTTGACTACGACAACGATCTCCAAAGCTATCGTCGAAGATTTATGCACGCTTTGGGCATGGTGAAGAATACTGATACCAAGACTTTGGGGCATAAAAACTCCATTCCTTGGGAACCTTACCTCAAGCAGGTGCGAGCTCGTGCTCAAAGTCTCATAAGGCCATATACTGCTAGCATGATTGGAGTTGATTTAGAATCAAAATAGAAAGATTGGATAATGATTTCAAATCAAATATTTTTGCATTCAAGGCCATGGTTTTCCTTCAACTTTGTTAACCTAATTCATGTTCCTATATATGTACAAACAATAACACATGCTAGGAGTCGATTTTGATGCCTCAAGAACCCTAATTCAAGGTTCTAAAAATTGTGAAACAAGGCCACATAGCAGACGAAGTTCCAGGCCAATTCAAGTCATTCCAAGCACCAAAAGAGGTTCCTCGATGTTATCTGAAGTGAAACCGATCATCACCAACATCCAAAACTCCTTGAATCGATCCAGCCAAGTACCACGGTTTGCATCTTTTTTTTTATATATTTTCAATCATAGACATTTACGCATCATAAACATGTTTCGATCATATATTTGTGTTTGTATGAATGTATAGAAGCTTTTTGGACGGTTTAATTTGAGTTTCATTGTAGGTATAAAGGAATTCCATGGTTAGGGTTTCGACCTCATGAATTGGGGAAACTGGGTTATAGGAAAAATTGGCCAAAACCAAGGGCACCATTGAATTCAGGGGATAACTTCCAGTCGATCTATGCCTCTGGGTGGAATTTATAACTTGTATTTCTGAGTTTTGATTTTTGCAGGGGCTATAGCGACACACAAAATCATTGATAAAAGCTTTACCTACGAATCTTCCGTAGGTAAAAGTCCCCAGAAAATTCAAATTGATGGGGACGATGAACAGTAGTCGTTCGCGCGTTTTTTAAAATAATTTTCAAATTTTGTTTTTCATATATAATATTTTGTTTCTGTTTCAATAACAGCAAGACATTGTGGTTCAGATGGCAAGGGAGGCGTGCTAGTCATCCATAAGACTTGGGTTCTATACCCAGGGTCTGCAATATTTTTTTGCCTCATTTTCTTTCCCATACTATTTTTCCTATTATTTTTCTTTCAATTTATTTTCTTATTTTAATTCTTTCATAATTTTTTTTAACTATTATAAAAAACCCTAAAAAATATTTTAATTTTAGATTAGGTTTAAAAAATGTTTAATTATTTTTAAACACAAAAATATTTTATTTTTCTTTTCACTTAAATTATTTTTACAATTAATTTTTAATTAACTTAGAAATTAGGTTTTCTCATTTAAAATCAATTCCAAAAAATACAAAAAAAAATATTTTTCTTCTAATATTAGGGTTTTAGGACATTCTCATATTTATTAAAATAATTTTCCTTTTATTTATGCTTTATTTTTATTTCAAATATTAGAAATCGATGTATAGGTCGCAGGGATAATTTTGTAATAGCGTAGATTTTATTCTTCTCACATTTTTTTTCCTATTATGTAACTGCTCATGGGATGTAATAGTATAAGTTGAATTTATTTTCCGCGCCTCCTTATTATGTAACTTCCCTAAAGCCATGTAATAGCGTAGGACTTTTACCTTTCCTCACTTTTATTTTATGTACATATAAACTGCTTAGATGCATGGTTAATAGGATTGTATGACAAGATTTAAAATCAACCATAGAATAACCTTAATTCCAAGATATAATATCTGAAAATAACACACTTCTCACACTTACACCTTTAGGGTATCCTCTCTTGTTGCCTTATACAATGGTCATTTCCCTCGAACATAGGGATACCATTACAAAGACGCTTACGAATAACATCATCATAGTCCATTCGATATAAAGATCATAGTCTCTCGATGACCCTCAAAGTTGCCTACGAATATATGATCTTGTCCCTGGGTTGTTGCCTACGAATAAATGATGATCATCCCTTCGAAATGCTAAGATCCTTACAATGTTGCCTTCAATGACCATTCAATGACCCTACATATTTCCCTTCACATCCAATGGATGGGGCTACCTACTAACTAATGGTATAGATAGCACTATCCTAAAGGAGAAGGAAGATAACAAGAACGACCTTTGAATGGGTAATAACTCTTAATTGCTTTTGCAAAACAAATACCTTTCACACCTCACATTTTTACACAAATATTTTCAAACACTTCGTATACATTCTTGAAGACTGATACAAGAATCATTACAAAGTCAACGTAAAATATTTTTAAAATAATCACACACACACAAAGCAAGTTTAAAAAATGAGCTAAACAATTAAGAGCTCGTAGATAACTACGGATGAAAAGGGTGCTAACACCTTCCCTTTTCATAACTTACCCCCCTGAACTTAGAATCGATAAAAGGTCTTTCCTGTTCTTTTCACCTTTCCTTATTGGATAAAAGAAAAGTCGGTGGCGACTCTTGCTAACCGCAACATTTGCGATAAAACGCAAAACAACCAAGTCAGTTCTCCCACCGTGTTACAGTATTATTTTCATATTTATATTATTTTCATAATTATTTATTTTTATAATTATTGTATTATTACTATTTTATTCCTTAATATTTTACAATTATTGTATTATTATTATTGTTATTATTATTATTATTATTATTATTTTGATAATATTTTATTTATAATTATTTTTACAATTTGCCACGGGCTAACCCCCTGTGAAAATTCTGACGCACTACAACACTAGTTGATCCCCTAGACTGCAGCTATGTTCGCGTGTGGTATGACGTAAAATATGTTTTTACATTTTGCGAGGGGGAAATCCCCTGGAAAAATGGCGATGTGGCTAACCCCCTGTTTTGCAAATTTTGTTTTTGTGAGGTTTTTTTTAAACCATTTGTGAGGGGTTTACCCCCTGGAAAATAACATATTTCTTGTAGTGTATGCCCTTAAAAACGAAGGGAGAGAGGAAAAATGAGAATAATCGATCAAGGATAAACCTAAGTTAGCAAGTGCATATGCACAACCCTTCTATAAATGTATGAGAAACCAAAAAATTCCACTTAGAAATTAAATTAATATAATTAATCTATCTATTTTTAATCGACCAAGGAACATTAAACGAAAGTTTAAACGCTCTGATCACTGCCTTTGAGTCTGTTTCTTTGAATGAGAGTAAGATAGGAGTGTGTGTGCTAAGAAATGATATACTAACACATAAAAAGGAATTATATAATGATTTTCCTAAACTAGTGTTCATCATTAATTGGTGAAAGCAACTTCTCTCATAGTAGTCTATTTTTAAAAGACAGTTGAAGATTTCCGACTATTGTTTCTATGAGAACAAAGTATATTCTACATATGGCCTTATATTTTGATGATAACTTTACATGTTTTCTTTAAGAACAATTGTATACTCTAATAGGTTTTTGTATAGTGTGTGGCTTTTGTCATGTAGATTCAACTCTATTAAGAATGTGTGTGACATTATCAGGTTCTGAACTCAACACTCTGGAAGAATACCTTTTGGCATGTTACAAGTTAAGTCAAGATTAAAGAATGTGTCTTATGCTACGGTTCTAAGGAAAGTTAATAAAAGAGATTTTGATCGTGACTTATTCAAGGAAGCTTTGAAGGCCTTCTAAAGCTTTACTTATGTTATTACAAGTTTTAAAATGCTGAAGACAAGGTTTTGCTGAACAAAGTTCTGAAGATCTGAAGACATATTTCTGAAGACCAAGTGCTGAAGATTGTGAAGGCAAGAGTTCTATAAACAAGACCTTTATTAAGGTTATAAAGTCTTAGGTTCTAGAAGATACTAGTTTTGATCCTTCTATAACAAACTTCATCAACAATTATATCAGAAGTCTCTGAAGATATTAAAGACGAAGATCAAGACGAAAGGGATTGTATGTGATTGTGAGTATAAAAGTTCAAAAAGAGTGAAAAAGAATGAGAAGCAATTTCACCAATATTTGGTGTGCAAAAATCATAAGCAAAAAGCCATTAACAACTTCTCATTATCAACAAACCACTACCAATCTTCTTAAACCTATTTCTGCTGACTTTCTTCACAAATTACAACACAAACTTTCAAGAAAAAAGTAGAACAAGAGAAAAACATAAAGAAAGAAGGAGAAGAGGGGTTGAATCCGGAAGAGGAGAAAAGTCATCGGGTAACCTCCGCTGGCACGCTGCCTCATGCATACTGCAGCCTCCGTGACATTCATATGATTAGAAGCTTCGCATCACTGCCACCATTTTCTAGTTCCAATTGATATTCCTTTGTTTCCTTCAATGTTTTATGTTAACTATTTTTATTGTTTTTTAAGGGTTAAATATGTTTTTAGTTCCTATAAAATTACCAAAAATGACTTTTAATTTCTATAAAAAAAAGTTGAGTTTTAGTCCCTATAAAATTAATTTTTCACTTAGTTTTAGTCTCTCTATAAAATTACTTTTGCACGCAGTTTTAGTCTCTTTACATGGACTAAAACCACGTGCAAAAATAGTTTTATAGGGACTATAGCTCGACATTTTTTTATAAGGACTAAAAAACAAAATTGAAATGCTTATAGAGACCAAAAATATATTTAACCTTTTTTTAATCATGTATGGTTTGGGCTGTCTAAGTTTGGATAATTAGTTTTCCATTTTACCCCAAAACGTTTTGTCTCTTTAGTATTAGGATTAGCTTTTAAGATTGTAAAAAATATGTTGAATTCATTTTATTGACCTAATTTTAGTTAACTTATTTATTTTAGGCTTAATTACACTTTTGGTCCCCCTATTTTCCCTGTTTTTAACTTTTGGTCCCCTCATTTTAAAATCCTGAGTTTTAGTCCTTTTTTTAGTTTTGTTCTTTACTTTTGGTCCCCTTACCAATTTGACTCCCATTTTTTATGACATGGCAGGTTGACTGATGACATGGCAGGGTCCATGTTGGCAATTTATTTTCCATGTTAAAATTGAATTTCCATGCTGGCAATTTAATTTCCATGTCATTATGATTAAATTTAAAATATTAAAAATAGGGAAAACAAGTGTCATTATGATTTAATTTCCATTGTCTCACCGTGTTCTTCAGAAAAACATACATACATACATACTTTCCAAGTGTCACCGTGTTCTTCATCTGAAATCCACAATGTCGTGTTCTTCATCTCAATGTCGTGTTCAACCGAAAACAAGTGATGCAGTGTTCTTCATCTCAAATCAACAAGCTCCCTTCTGAAAACAACTGACGCTTCGTGCTTTGCCGTGTCCGTGTCCTTCACTTTCTCGTCTTCGTCACGTCGTCACGCTTGGTGCTCGTTTTCATCTTCTTCAACGCAATCGTACAACACAGCCTGACATGGCTAAACCTTCTTTTGTTTGCAGGTATTTGTTAGGTTTTAATTTCGGTTTGGTTGAAAAACCCCAATTCATGTTTTTTGATAAGAGTTGAAAAACCCCATTGTTAGCATTGTTTAGGGTTTGACATTGATTATGTTTGTATAGGCCAGCTGAGGATCAATTGGTTAGACTTAGAGTACACCATAGGGGTCGTTTGGTTTATCATCCAGAGAAGTCGTATGTTGGGGGGACTACTTCAGAAATGAATTGGGATTGGGATGTGGACCTAATGTCTTACATGGATATTGAAGGTTTGATTAAAGGTGAGGGGTATTGCAATATACGGTGTTTATGGTATCGGGACCCTAAGTTCTCATTTTCTCTTGGACTTCGGCCTTTGAATAATGATCAAGATGTGAATAATGATCAAGAAGTAAATGTTGAAGAAGTAAATGTTGAGGATTCTGATGTTGAAAAAGTAAATGTTGAAGAAGTAAATGTTGAAGAAGCTAATTGTGAAGATGTAAATGTTGAGAATGTTGATGTTGAAGAAGTAAGTGTTGAAGAATGGAATGATGTAGAGAAGAATTGTGAAAATTGTGATGATGCAGATGATTACGAGGAAAGTGATGATAGTGATGAGTGTAACTTAGGTCCTGATGTTGGTGTTGACTGGACGACTGTTCTTCCAAACGCTTCAGCAGAGAAAATTTCAAGAAAGAATGATATTTCTGATGTTGAAAGTTGTGATTCGGATGAACTTTATACACCACCTGCTAGTGATGACGAAGGTGATATGGTAAGGTTTCCAAAATTTAAAGAAACTGCCAAATTTGAAATAGGGATGATGTTTAAGGATAAGATGCGATCGTAGATGCCGTAAAGAATATGCCTTTGGAGAATAAGAAGAATCTCGATTTAAGAAAAATGACAAGAAGAGAATGGTTGCTAAGTGTATGGATGGATGTCCATTTCATTTAAGGTTTAGCATGAGAAAAGCAAATCAGTCTTGGCAACTTGTTAGTTTCACTGATCAACATAATTGTCATAGGACAATCACGAATAGACAAGCAAAAACGGATTGGTTGGCTCGCAAATTTGTGTATATATTAAGACACACACCTGAATTGAAAACTAAGGGGTTGATTGCAATAGGTATTGAGAAGTGGGGGGTTAAGTTATCAATGAATCAAGCTTATAGAGCCAAGAAAAGAGCAATAGAGATGATTCACGGTGCTGGTCGGGAACAATTCAAACATCTTAGGAGCTATGCTGAGGAATTGCTAAAGTCAAATCCTAATTCCACCGTTAAAATTCAGTGTGATAACTCTGTTGGAGGGCCCGTGTTTGAACGAATATACGTATGCTTGGAAGCATGTAAATCATCATTTGTAACAACTTGTAGACCTCTAATTGGTTTGGATGCTTGTTTTCTAAAGGGGGAGTTTGGAGGTCAGTTGATAGGTGCTGTTGGTAAAGATGGAAATAATAAGATGATACCAATAGCTTATGCGATTGTGGAAGCTGAAACACAGAATTCGTGGCAATGGTTTCTCAACTTACTACTTGATGACTTACAGTCCATTCAACCTAAGGGGTATGGATTTATATCCGATCAACAGAAGGTATTTACTTATTAATATTTCTCAACAGGATTGTCATTTCATTTACACAAAATTCACACAAAATTGTCATTCATTTACTACAGGGTCTGGTTCCAGCTATTCTAGAGACTAGCCAAAATGTTGAACACAGATTGTGTGTTAAACATTTATATGGGAACTGGAGAAAGAAATATCCCGGGGAACAATTGAAGGAAGCTTTATGGAGGGCAGCAAGGGCTACAACAGTTCCTGGGTGGGAGAGAGCAATGAGTCATATGAAGGAGCTTTCACCTGCTGCATGGAAAGACATGATGGCTGTACCTGCTGCATGTTGGAGTAGGTCCCATTTCAAAACAGACACACACTGCGACTTGCAAGTTAACAACATGTGCGAGGCTTTTAATCGAGCAATATTAGAGTATAGGGACAAGCCAATAATTACATTGTTGGAAGGAATAAAACATTACATAACTGTCAGAATTTCCACTCAAAAGGATGTTATCAATAGGTACAAAGGTGTTGTAAGTCCAAAAGTCCAAAAAATCTTAGAAAAGGCAAAGAGGGTTGCAGAAGAATGGATTGCAACATGGCATGCAGATGATGATTTTGCTATATTTGGGGTTTCGAATGGAGTATCTACATATGCTGTCAACTTAAAGCAAAAGACATGTGCTTGTAGGAAGTGGGATCTAACGGGAATACCGTGTTGTCATGCTATCGCTTGCATATGGTTTAACAAAAAAGACCCGGAAGAGTATGTTTCATCATACTATAGGTAAATCTATTATCCAGGAAATCTACTTTGTTGTGTTGGCAAATCATTGTATATGAATTACATTAAACCAATACAACTTGTATTTGTGTGCAGGAAAACTACTGTGTTGGCAACTTATAGCCATATAATCATGCCTACCAATGGTCCAGATCTATGGCCAACTGATGTTAATCAGCCAATCAACCCTCCAGTCATGAGGAGATCAATTGGTCGTCCGAAGAAAAATCGTAACAAATCAAGTGATGAGCCGAGATACCAAAACACATTGCCCAGGAATCTTCAAACTGTTACATGCAAGAAATGTGGGATCATGGGACACAACGTGCGCACATGTAAATGGAAGCGAGCTGCTGAGAGAACAATTCCAAAAGGTGGCAGTAAGAAAATTAAGAGGACTGCAAAACAGGCTGTAGAAGTGGTTATAGACGGAGGGTCGCAAGCGCCACAACAAACTCAAGACTAGATGCTTAGTTTCTTAAGTTTATGCTATATTTTGTACTGTTGTTTTGATACTGGGCACTGCTTATGTAATGCACTGGTTTATAATGCTATAATGCACTAGGCAATGGTTATATAATGCACTGGTTTATATTGCTTGTATATTAGAATCTGGTTTATAATGGTAATCTATTATTCTGGTTTATAATCTGGTTTATGTTGCTGGTTTATATTGCTTGTATATCAGAATACTGGCAGAATACTGATTGTGTATATTGCTTAGAAAACTGGATTATATTGCTGGTTTATAACTTGTATATCAGAAATATGGTTTATAACTTGTATATTGCTTAGAAATCTGGTTTATAACTTGTATATCAGAATACTGGCAGCTTCTTCAACACAATTAGAAAACTGGTTTATATTGCTGGTTTTAGAAAACTGGTTCATTTATTTGTGCTAGGCTTAACTGGTTCATTTATTTGTGCTATTGCTGGTTCATTTATTTGGAGCTGTGATTCCAAATTTCAGAGAGACAAGTCCTACATGCTCTTCAACCTTGGCTTAACTGCTTATTAGATTGGGAATTTTTTTAAACACTTAGTGTTTCTTTTATAAGTGGCAATAATTACTTGGACATTGTGGACTCTTTTATCAGTTATTATTATCTCAGTACTTATGCAGATAAAAAAGAAAATTTCAAGAAACTTATCTCATATTTATGTCTACTTTATAACTAATCATGCGTGTATGTATATAAGTATTGTCAGTGGAAGAAAAACAAATTAGCTATCTTTTTGGCAAAAGAGTTTCTCAATATGCGTGTATATAAGTATTTATCTCATACTTATGTCTAAATAAGAATTGCCATCACCAAAAGAGTTTCTAAGAAAAACAAGTTTCTGTCAGTGGAAGATAGATTTCATAATCAAGAAATGAATATAACAGCACATTAGTTCATTCTATTACAGAAATGGCTTTTGCATCTTTTTGTACTAAAAATAAGCATAATTGTTCTTTGGAAAAAAAAGTAGTTTTTGTAGTAATAGTGTACTATAAATGAATTCTATTAACAACAACTGCTTTTGTTGTGGTCCAACTTCATTTTCAACAGACCAAATTGGCATGAAATGGCTAGAAGCTAGAATTTAGCACAGTAATATTATAACATTGGTTTGAAAATGTTAAGTAATTCTTCATGTTCTTTTGATACACAATAACATGAAGAATACCAAAAGTTAATTTGCATTTCAAATACAATTCTAGATGTTTCAATCATTCATATTTGTATGGAATTTGTACACAACACAGTCTACTACCCAATTTCCCTAATAACTACCAGATTAACAACAACATAGTCATTTAACCAAAGCCAGTTTGCTAATAAATGTAGGACTCTAATTGCTGTCGAAATTTCCTTCGGTCACTGTAGTCAATAGCCAATAGATCGAAATCGAAACCGACCACCATCTACAGGGAATCCTCATTTGGAATCTCAACTCTACAATCTTGATCAACTGACAGACTAAGATCACTGACTATAGTCAACATTGACTGCAAGGAGTCCATTTCCTAAGAGGAGAAACTCAACTTATTCACAGCTAGCCTCAGACCGACATTAGTGGGATCCTCATTTGCTTTCTCTTTGACCTTAGAGAAATAGCATTGAAGCTGCATTAAACTTTGTGTGCCGAAATAGGTTGCCTCCGAGGCTAACAGAACAAATCCTTGCTTACATGTGTTTAAGATTTAAGGCGGAGAGATTGAATCAACATCAGTTAATTGAACAAAATGCATTACATTAATCTCAAACAAAATCCATTACATTAATCTCAAACAAAATCCATTACATTCATGGGACAATACAGACAAATCCATTACAACTACAACAAAATTACTTAATGCTAAGGGACTACAACACAATTACTTCAACACAAGTACAAATATCACTAACAGTAAAGACACAATTGTTAAACCCAAAACAAATCTCAGATATTTGTTCTTCTTCTTCACCGTTTCTTCAAATTTTTTATTTTCGCTCATCGCTTCCATAAGCTCATCATTCCGGTTTTTCAACGATCTAATAACCTCTTTTGCGCGAAAACTCATCTCTTCGTCAAACCATTCAAAGTGGTTACATCCTTTCTTTCTCATGACCTTAAAACCTCCACACCCATAAAACCTTCTTCCAGGATTCTCATAGGTCCATGATGTCATCAATGGAGATTCTATGTCACACCAACATGTATTTCCTCTTTTCCTTAAATTCGTATGGTTTGATGAGGCAAAAGAAAACCTTGAGGAATCCATGGTTTGAAGGAGAAGAAGAGATTAATTACAAACGAAATGGAAAGAGAAGGAGAAGAACAAATGGTCGTGAAAGAGAAGAACAAGACACTGATCGTGAGAGAAGAAGAACAACAAACGGTCGTGAGAGAGGAACAACCTGATCTAGGGTTCATATCCTAGTTTTGTTCTTCCCTATTTTTAATATTTTAAATTTAATCATAATGACATGGAAATTAAATTGCCAGCATGGAAATTCAATTTTAACATGGAAAATAAATTGCCAACATGGACCCTGCCATGTCATCAGTCAACCTGCCATGTCATAAAAAATGGGACTCAAATTGGTAAGGGGACCAAAAATAAAGAACAAAACTAAAAAAGGGACTAAAACTCAGGATTTTAAAATGAGGGGACCAAAAGTTAAAAACAAGGAAAATAGGGGGACCAAAAGTGTAATTAAGCCTTTATTTTATTAGGTTTTTCTATTAAATTGATTTAATATTATTAGGTTATTTATTTTTGTTTAGAAAAATCTCAAAATTCCAAAATATGTTTCTTTTCATTTTATTAGATAAAGTAAAAAAACATTAAAATTCATTTTTGTTAATTACTCCTTCCGGTCACTATTATAAGCAAAGATTTCTTTTTTAGATTCATTAAATATTTGATGTATCTAGACTATATATAAGTTAGATACATTAATAATTTAATGAACCTAAAAAGTGAATTTTTGGTTATAATAGTGACCAGAGGGAGTACTTTTGAACAATCCATTTACATTATCATTTACTTCGTTTAAACGCCTTTTGTCAGTCACGAGTTACCTTTCAGTCGGTCGAATCATTTTGTGGAAACTTCATTTATACTTGTTTCCTTATTTATAGAAAACTGTTTCTCATAGTAAGGATTTCGACAAAACAAGTTATTTTCGGTCTCTTAGCACATATCTTAAGATCAACTAGTCGATCTTGCAAGTAACCCTTAGTTTTTAGACTTTGGAAAGACTAGCGGGTTTTTAACATTTTCCACAGTAAACAGCCTATAAGAGCGAGCAACAAGTAAAACTTTGAACACTCAAAATGTCTAAAGTATCACCCTTTAAAAGCAATCAAACAACACATAGTTTTCTACCAGAACTACATAGCCTTGAGTTCTCCATTGCACTTGGAGATACGTATGAGCAAGACCCAGAGTCTGGTCAGGCCCAATAAACTAAAAACAAAAACTTTTCCTTTTCCTTTTTCCTCGCCCACTAAGTAAAATATTACAAACTTCCACGCTAACACTCACTCGTATGACTAACTAAATGGGCACAATTTAGTACAAAGGATGCGAGGGGTGCTAATACCCTTCCCTCGCATAATTAACTCCTAAATATGTTCATGGTTGTGATGACCATTCCTTTTCCCTCGTGGTTTTATTCGTCATCTTCTCTTTCCACTTGGAATAAATAAATATCAATGACGACTCTGTTGTATTTTGAGTGCGTGATGCGCTCGGGTATTTTTTGCACCGTGACAAACAACCACCTTGATATCAGAAAAAGGATAACATATATCCCACCTAGTGAAGAGAAAATCATACAGGGGAATTGAAAAACCTTCAAGAAATTTGTTTATCCTGTATATTGGGCCTATTGAGAGATCAACCAATATGTGGGGTTTCCAACCATAGTGTCAGCATTTGCTATAGTCTTGATAATGTTTAAGGTGGATGGAGTCCCAACCACTTCGGCGGCCACTCATTGATATCTGTTGGCATTATCTGACTCAACTAATCGAAGTCACCTTCGAGCCAATTCATTAGCTTTAAAGCGATAGTCGGGACTAAATTAAGATATAACATGGGTTATCCCTTGGTACACCAAATGATTCGCGATCTCAGCATCGCTGGGCTTGCGACCATTCCTCCTTCAATAAAACCAGACAAAGTTATAAGTGTGTTCCCTCTTTCACTGAGCAACTTATATTTTTGCCTTAATCAAAATGGGATGGGGAATTGGTCTTTCAATAAGATCCCCACCCCCAATGGTTTTCCCTAAAAGGAGAGTTCTTGAAGAGTCGCCTGACAACACTCTCTCATAAAAGGAGTCTATAAACATTCACATAGGGACTTAAAACCCTTATCCTTTGAATTTAGCAATAGCAAATCGAGATTATGGTCAAGGCGAAAGTGTTTGTTCTTTTATCCTTTTGTGGTCTTTGATCTAGTATTGATGATCTAATTGACTTGAATTCTAACTTGATCTTCATTGTGCCCCTCTTAGAAGATAGTTTTCTTGAGTTAACTTGAGATGACTTGTTTGTTTTTGACATTGTAGTTTTTTCTTCTTCTATTTGTATTTGTTTTTGTCTCTCTGTCGTAGATTTTGCTACATCTTGTGTCAATCATCTACGTATCAATATTTTATTGTATTTTTTACTCTTTATAATTAATATAAGATTTTGACTTTTAAAAAACTAAAATTATAATTAAACCTTATATAAATAAATAAAATAAAAGAGTTTAACAAAAATACATTATTTACATAAATAAAATAAAACTTACTACTCCATTATCAAAACTTTCAAACTTCATGTAAAACTTTTACTACTACTATCAAAATATATTTTGTGCATATACTCTTTTCTATAAATAAATAAAAAAAGGTAAATTGCATTTTCAAAAGAAACACAGTGAATTCTAGCTTCCTTTGTCTCTTGTCAACAAGGATTCAATCTCATCTCAGGTTATTCATCTTCTCCAATACCATTGCCTCAAAGTATTCTTCTTTGTTAGCTTCATCATCTATAAGTCTTTCTTAGACCCAAAATGCAGTAAAATTTTGCTCACCATTGATAACCCATTTGAATTGATAGCATGTTTTAATCAAAGAATTTGTCTTTTATAGCATATATGTCTTTACCTTGAATGCCCGTTAAATGTTTGTTGAAATGTTTCTTTTACCTGTTTTTATAGACATGATAATTTTGGTGCATTTATTGTAGTTACTTTTTATTCACTGTACATAAACAAGAATTCACCTTTCTAAATTTGAGATATGAACCATTTGGGGTAGTGAATGTATGCTACATTGTAGAATTTTGATAGTCATGCATTGGTAGTAATATGGTATGAATAGTGGTGATAACTGGTGAGTTATGCCCAACTTATTTTTTAGGCAAAATGTAACTTACTTTAGTTATTAAAGGCTCAAGTTTGCAGTGCTATGTTCTATTATAATTCCAATATCAAATTGTTTAAAGTAGTTCAAAATAGATTATGAACCTTTTTAAGGTTTGAGGAGTGAGCAATGTATGACTTTCTACTTTTGAAGCATCACTCAAAATCACAATTTGCAACATTATTTTTGCATGTTTTCATTTTCTTCGATGAATTCAAATATTTTACTGTATGAAGAGAATAGACCCAATGCTCAAAATACAGTGAGGTTACTATAGATAAATTTCTCGACTTTGAGAGAAACCCCAATTTCAAACTTAAAGGGAAATGATCAAAAAGAAAATTTCTCGACTTTGAGAGAAACCCCAATTTCACTAAATATGACAATAAGCGCCATGGTTAAGATTAAAGCCTAGAAATTACCCCTGCCCATGAAATAAGAGCATAGAAAGAAACCGAACTGTAGCATCAATCTCAGCATCTTTGGGCTTGCATTGTTTTATCAAAATGGTTTTTGATGCATAGTTTGATTTGCTTATTGCATTTATTTATCTTATAAGTCACAATAGGGCTATGGTATTCAATGTTGATAGCATTCTAATTTGAATGTTCTTTTGCTTCAGCCATGATCACTTTACAAAATCAGATCCTATTGGATAAGGATATTAGGAAAAAAACTATTGGCATCAACTTGTAAAGTGATTACATGTGGTGAAAAGAGGTGTATAGAGTTTTTTATTCTTTTCCTTATAGAACTGTCCCAACTAACTTATTCACAAAGTAAAGCTTTTCTAATCAGGGCAGGGCATTTGGTCTACTAGTATGATTCTCGCTTTGGGTGCTCGGAATTGAAGGTGGTTAGTAGTTTAGCTTTTCAATGTTTTAGCTAAACACAAATATGCTCAGTGTTTTTAATGTATTGTTGAAGATCTGAAAGCTGACAGGGTTGACTTATTAATTGGTTTGGTAAAATACCCATATGCATCAGCTTTATGCCTTGAGGTGAATGTTATGATACTTTGAACAATGTATTAGTTGTCAGACTTATGTTCTAAACTTCTAATATGATAAACTTTGAAGTCCACGAGGATGCTGCACCGAATGAGTTGAAATACTAGACGAGAAAAAATCCCTGAAAAAAATCGGGATAGGAATATGAATAGGAATAATAGCATTAAAGAGAAGAAAGCATTGAACTAGTAATCTAACACCTATTGTAAATAAGATGGTTAAATCACGACTTGATGGTTTGGACATGTGTGGAGGAAATTAATAGATTGTATAGTAAGGAGAATAGTTGAATGGTGCTCCAGCCGCTAAATGCAGAGAAACACTATGAAAAAAAATACTAACGAAACATATAAGAAATGCTTAAGAGGTCCAAAATTTGGCTATATATATATGATCCATGTTAGAATATTATGAGGTTAAAACATGATTGTTGTTGCATATGTGAAAGTGTTAGATGTGTAAGCCATTTTGGTTTTAAATTTAAATAGTGAACTTGTGTTTAACAGTAATGTAAGTGTAAAAATTTAGGAATACAACTCCCACTATCAAGAAATGACAACATGAAAAGTGGTAAAGATAATAGGTCTAAATTCAAATTTTCTGAAAATACTTTTCTACATTAAATTATTCACAAACAAAATGTTTCCATCACAGGGCATTTGGTCTAGTGGTACGATTCTCGCTTCGGGTGCGAGAGGTCCCGAGTTCGATTCTCGGAATGCCCCATTTTTTTGAAAATTATGAGTTTAAGTACATATAAGTTCAGTGTTTGTTAATTGAAAATCTGGAATACTAAGCATCAGTTTTTGTTTAACTTATGTCTATGCTGTGTGTAGTACTTGTCCCTCACCATGTTAGTTTCATTATCATGACACAGATGGCACCTTATTGCTGCTGGCATCATTGAGATGTTGAAGAAGAAACAACTGCAGCGGACCATGTTGTATGTATACACAATTTCATAAGTTAACAACATAGATTTTATTTAACTTTTCTCAATCCAAAATGGGCATTTGGTCTAGTGGTATGATTCTCGCTTAGGGTGCGAGAGGTCCCGAGTTCAATTCTCGGAATGCCCCTTTTTTTTCTAAAATTAGATTTTGCCTGCTGTGGGACTGGTTGATGTATCGAATTTTGATCTATTCTTTGCACATCTTGTGCTTAGTTTAGATCCTGTAATATATTATTTTCTTCTTCAAAAGATCCATAACAAAACTATATCACAGCATAATTTACAATACTCAGATGTAAACTATATATACAGTCAAAAAGAAAAAGAAAACTAGTATGTCACCACTCACCTACATCATTCCTTGAATGACCTTGATATCAGTCTGCAATGCAACATTCACTCTACCATTGATGGATTTCAGTCCTCTGCCCATGTGAAACAACTTTTGACTTGAAACCGAGAGAATAGAATATTATTCCATCTAAGTATAATTATGTTTGTAATTATTATCTTTAATGTGTAATTATTTTCCTAAGTTTGACCGATACACTGTAACTTGTATATATCCCTCTCACTATTTTGAATAGAATCAACACATTGCATTATAATATTTTATAGTATGATATTTCCCTTCTTACATGGTATCAAAGCCGCTGCCACCGGCTCTCCTTCACACCAGGCCGCTGCCGCCATCAGCTTTCCAGCGCCGCTCACTGCTGCAACCCCACAATATGTTCTCTGTTTATCAAGTGTGGTTCTGTTCTGGCCGATATGTTCTAATTCCGTCATCGGCCGTGCGTTCCGTTCTGGTTCAGTCGGTTGTTCATTCAGTTTTGGACAAGATTAAGTATTCTCTGTTTTGCTTTGGTTTCTGTTTTGGATCAGTGACTAGAGGGCACATATTTTATTATCTGCTCTGTTAGCCATATATCATCGCATCGTTACCGTGTTGATTGCCTCGCCGCTGTCAACATGTTTCCTGTTGTTGTCATGCCATCCTCCGCCTCCGTCTATTCAATGGTTGCAATGTCTTCCTCTGCAACCTCTCCTGCGAAATTTGACTTTCACCTTGTCCTTATTGTCACCAACATAAAAACAACATTACCTTTGTGCTAGAGATCGAGAAGGATCACTACACTATGTGGGCTGAACTATTTGAAATTCATGCCTGTGCCCACAAGGTTCTCGATCACATCATTCCTCAATCGACAAGGAAAAAATCGTGCCCACTGATGTCAATTTTGAAATGTTGACAACGCTTGATTCCATGGTTCTTCAATGGATTTACTCCACGATCTCCCTTGATTTACTTACCACCATTTTGGAAAAAGGATCCAC
>CM038792.1:60101882-60234164 GCA_021764765.1 Vicia sativa
TAATTTAAAATATTTTAAACTTACGTTTTATTTTTCAAAGTTGTACTAAACCATTGACTTGTAATTAACTTTTCAAAACTAAAAAAAAAAAAAACTAACTTTCATTAGTTTTTTCAAATCTTAAATAAAATAGTTTAATCTAAAAACATTGACATGTAAATTTTACATTATTAAATAAAGCTTTTCGTATTCATCAAGCTTAATTTGTAACAATTTTTGTATTTTAAAAGCAATAGTCCTTTCAAACTTGAG
This sequence comes from Vicia sativa, assembly GCA_021764765.1. NCBI lineage: Eukaryota > Viridiplantae > Streptophyta > Magnoliopsida > Fabales > Fabaceae > Vicia > Vicia sativa. The sequence continues at coordinate 60,102,135 of CM038792.1, forward strand.
CGTAAAACGGTTCATTTTCCAAAGAAAGAGTATATTGCATTTTATGGCTCCATGCATTCTCCAAAGAAACACGCTGATTTCTAGCTTCCACTATCTCTTGTCAACAACACAGATTCATGCATAGCAGAACAATCAATCTCATCATCAGGTTATTCATCTTCTGCTTCTTCAATATACAAATCTCTGTTAATTCCATTCACTCTTTTATGCATCAACTAAACCAACTTTTTCATATTTTGCACACCGTCGGTAACCCATTTCAATCTATTGACATGTTTTATTCAAATAATATCTCTTTATTGAATATAAGGCTTTACCATTAATGCCCGTTAACTGTTTGTTGAAATGTTTCTTAGACCTATTTTTATGGACTTGATATTTATGTTGCATTTTGTGGCTACTCTGTTCTGGTACACTGTCAATACACATGAATTCATGTTCTAAATTTGAGACATGAACGGAGTGTTATAAAACAATTAGAGAACTAAATGAATGTTGTTGAAAGTCATGCCTTGATAGTAATATGATACAGATAATTGTTAAGTGAATTCTTATCTATCCAACTCAAAAAGTTGGATAAAGTTACCTTCAATGTAAAATATTTGGAAAACAACAAATAATTGTACTATTTAATAAATAAATTAATATGTTAAAATTAAATGGGAGCATGTGATTGGTGGAAGATAAACTACCCAACTTTTTATGATGGGTAGCGAAGTTGTCCCCTAATTGTTATAAGTGGTCAGCATATTTGATATTAGCTTTGTAAAATTGAATTAAGGCCAACATAATTCTTAGGATTTTAAGATAGAATAGAAAGAAAAAAAACTAAGTGCAGCATCAACCTCAGCATTTTTGGGCTTGCATTGTTTTATCAAAAAGTGTTGATATCATTCTGATTTGAATGTTCTTTTGCTTCATTTATGATCAGATTACATAATCAGATCCTATTGGATATGAATATTAGGACAAAATATTGGCATCAACTATTTTAATGATGACACAGGGTAAAAATAAGAGTTATAATTTCTAAACTTCATTTCTTTCCTTATACAATTGTCCAAACTAACCTACAAACTAAAACTTTTCATATCAGGCGCTTGGACTAGGGTATGGTTCTCGCTGGTATGAGAGCTCATGAATTTGATTATCGCAATGCCCTTTTTGAAGGTTAGGATTTAAACTTTTCAATATTTTTGTTAATTACAAATAAGCTCAGTATTTTTTTATTTTTGTTGAGAATCTGGATGCTGACAAGGTTTACTTATTAATTAGTTAGTTGAATATCCATTAGCATCCATTTTATGCCTTGAGATGAATGCTGTGATATATGATTAATGTCTTAGTAGTGAGACTCATGTCCTAATATGTAAAACTCTCCTTTTGCAATGACAATTGACAAATAATTTCTTTTATAATCATATGAAAAAGTTGGGTTGTTGTATTAGGTGAAGTGTTGGGTAGTAAAACGCCAACACAAAAAGGATTGAAGTCCATGAGGATGCTGCACCGGATGAGTACAAATACCAGACAAGAAATGATCCCTAACAAAAAAGACAGAGCAATAAGAATATGAATAGCAGCATTAAAGAGAGAGTGAGAGAGTTGGGCTAGTAAGCTAGCGCACACCTATTGTAGATACGATGGTTAAATCTCACCTTAGGTGATTTGGACATGTGTGGATTAAATCTATAGATTCTATAGAAAGGAGAAATGAAGAATAGATCATGTCCACGGGACGGTGGTCCAATTTCTAGAAGTAGAGAAAACCATGAAAAATGTTACGAAACTATTAAGAAATGCTTAGAGGTTCATATTTTGGCTCTATATATGATTTATGTTAGAACTTTATGACAACATTTGTTATCTCACTCTCACCTAAAAAAGCGTGTTAGCTTTAGAGATCAGTAGCTTCACCTAGTGGTCTCTCTGACAGAGGACCAGTATTTAGCAACTTCTTTCTGCTGGCAGCTTTGAGATGTTGAAGAACAACTAACAATTGTGTATCCAAATAGGTAGACTTGACCATTTATAAACAAAATCTCTTTTATATGTGGGCATTTGGTCTAGTGGTATGATTCTCGCTTTGGTGTAGAGGTCCCGAGTTCGATTCTCGGAATGCCCCTTTCATGAAATTCATGAGTTTTACTTTTCAATATTTAGTTAAATACAAATAAGCTAGTTAAATTAAATATTAATAAGCATCATTTTTTTTTTTTAGTTTTGGTTTTTTATATTCTGGTGAAGTACTAGTAATCAAATACAATTAACATAGCGACTGCATGTGAATGCTTTGTTGCTATAAACTGAAAAACATTTTGGTTGAATAAGACTGTTGTGAGTCATAGTTTATCGAACTTTATCTTTAAAGATAAATCCAAAATTAAAATCTGAATCATGATAAATATTATATCACTACAAAAAAAGTCAACTTTGTGTTACTTGGTTTGTGACAGTTCAAGAAAAACTATCTCCACTTTATATCTATGACAGTTTATGCAGCCCCAGCCCTTGTTCAACCGTCGCGGCTAAAGACTCTCTTTGATACTTTTTTTTGTTGCATAAGCCGAAGTATACTTGCGCTTAACTACATAACTAAGATCATTTTAGAAGTTGACTTTTTCTCATAATTTTTCTAAACACGCTTGTTAAGAATCTAATCCCAGACCAAATAGTTTAAGGATTCTAGTATTTAGTACTTTTGCCACACCTTGAAAAATATGTTAGCTTTAGGTGGATTGGTAGTTTCCTCATGTGGTTTCATTATCATGAGTAGAAACAGAACCAGTATATCTAGTTAGCAGCTGGTTGCTGTTTGCATCATTAGAAGTTTGCATATCCAGATAACCAATATGCTATGAATACAGAGTTTCATCAGTAATTAACATTCAAAATGGGCATTTGGTCTAGTGGTATGATTCTCGCTTAGGGTGCGAGAGGTCCCGAGTTCAATTCTCGGAATGCTTGCACTTAAGACATAGGTTGTTGTTGTAATAGAATTATTTTACATGTTAAATATCAAATGTCTCTGTAACATTTTATCATGTAGGTTGTACTTAGGACACAAAATTGCTTTTAATTGGACCTATTCGGGTTTTTTTAATAAAGCAATTCAAATTAAATCTCATACTATTTTACATTATAGAGTACATTTTTGCCTGAATTTGTCCAAACTGAATGACTGACACCCCAAAATTTCATAGAGATTCATTGGGCAGAAGTTGAGAGCTTCAATTAGGCTTTAGAATGTTATACAAAGCTTTTAATAACTGAGTCCAAATTGGTGGAGTTTTTTGCATGAGAAAGTTCAATTGGAAAGTAAACTCTAACTTTTGCTTAATATACTAATTTTCGCTTCTTTCTAGTTTTTCTAGAATTGTTTGCAACGATCAACTGGATTTTAAAATTATTTCTTGCTTTGATGACACCAAACCTATTGAACAAGTCCCATCACCGAACTTTATTGCCCAATAAGAAGATTCTTGGAGAATGTCTCTTTCATAAAGTTTTTCTTGCTGCCTTGACAAAATCTTATTCAGAGAACTTCAACTTTCTCACTTCTATTTAATCCCTTATTTCTGATCTGGTGGCGGGTCATAGAGTCCCTCTTACAGTGGATTATATGACTGGGACCTACAGTCTCATTTTTTATGTGGCCTCCCATGTGTTAATTCCGAGGAAAATCAACCACATGGCAACTGTTGAGGATCGATGTTGTGGTTACTTGGCTACTAAGCCAAGATATTGGGACCAACTAGGCTAATGGGGTAGTTCAATATATGTTGGATTGCTGAAGAAATGGTAACTCCTGCTTGCCATTTGGGGATTTGATCACAAATTTTTTGATTCAATCTGGAGTTAGTCTAAGGGGGGAGAGTCTGATCCTATCTGCTCAATATTGGGAAGAATACTCTAAAGCAGATGAAGATCCGAGATAACAATGGTGTCTTAGAGAAAAGCGCCTCTGCTGAGCCTGCACAGTAGGCTCACCAACAACCATGGCCAACAAAATTGGAAGAGTTTAATTTTGAGTTACCTCAGATTTCTCCAACAAAAGCTCTGCTTAATGCCATCCATGCAAACACTCAAGATAATAACAGGATGCTTCGAGATAAGACCTGAACACTTCATCAGATGTTTTTGGCCCAAGTAGCATTCCTTGCTAATCACTTGCCAAACACCTAAGTACCAGTTCTTTATGGGATTTTTAATGATGATGATGGTTGGTTATCTTCTTAAGTCTTTGCTTGTTTTATCTAGTTTAAAAAGATAAGACATCACCACTAATAATCGATATGGTGGAAAAATGGACCCCTGGCCGCCCGTTTCTCCTACATTTTTTCGTGAGCCGAACTTAGATTTTTGGTTAGTACTATGTTTGTGCTGTTGCGTTCATTGACGGAGCGAACATGAATTTCTTTGAAATTTTAAGCTTTAGGGTACACTGCCTGTCGGCCCGCCCTGTCCCACTCATTTTTTTGTGGGACGTGTCCTGTCCCACTTATTTTTTCGTGGGACGGGTAAAATTTTAGGCTCGCACCATCTATTGTACCTACCCGCTCCGCCCTACTTTTTGCTGGCTTTTGTGGAGCGGGCCTAACGGACAAGCATACTGTTTGCAATCTCTAATGGTTGCCAACCACTATTATGATCACCACCAACCACCAATCAAACCACCATCAACAACCAACATATACCGACCACCACTCAGAACCACTTCCGATCACCACTTAATCCACCTATGATCTCTAATATAACCATCGCAACCACCACTCTAGTCACCATCAACCAACACTATGACCCCCGCCAACAGCCACTTCGACCACTGTAATCACCACTTAACCACTGAATTTGATGTTTATAAATTTCATAACTCAACCGAAATTAATTTTAATTTAAAAAATTTTAAACTTAATTTTTATTTTTCAAAGTTGTAATAAAACATTGACTTGTAATTTACTAAAAATAAAAACTAATTATCATTATTTATTTCAAATCTTAAATAAATAAAATAGTTTAACGTAAAAACATTGACATTAAATGAAAACTTTCCATATTCCATCTAATCTAAAAGCTTAATTTGTACTACAATTTTTCTGTTTTAAAGAGCAACTAGTCCTTTCAGACTTCAGTGTAAAATGGTTCATTTTCCAAAGAAAGAAAGAGTATATTGCATTTTATGGCTCCATGCATTCTCCAAAGAAACACGCCTTGCATTTTGTGGTTACTTCTGTTCCGGTTTACTGTAAATACACATGAAAGTGAGTTATATCAATTGGGGAACTAAACGAATGTTACATTATAGAATGTTGAAAGTCACGCCTTGGATAGTAATATGATACATATAATTGTTATAAGTGGTCAGCATCTTTGATCTTAGCTTTGTAAATTTGAATTAAGGCCAACTTATATCTTCAGATTTTAAGATAGAATAGAAAGAAATCTAAGTGTAGCATCAATCTGATAGAAACTGGTTGTTTTACAAAATAAAATTGGGACAATTTCTGATATTTATTGGTACAAAACAGAATGACAGGGACCAGTTTGGTTCCTTCCAAGAATTCGAGAGTCTTGGATCTCTCCCTTCCCAAATGTTCGAGAGTTGGGTCTCTCCCAATAACCACTCACTAATTCCCAGCCCATCCCCTCTGTTTAGTGTCCCCCTTATATAATTACACACCACCTAAAAGTGATCAGACATAAATAATTACATAATTAATTACTGCCCATAGCAATAACACCTCTTAACTAGCAGCCACTATCCCATAAAGTAACTGCCTTGGCAGTAATTTTCCCATAACTGATAGAATCAGTTTTATCCTTTCATCTTACACCGATATTGAATACGAAGTCTAACTCAATCTTAACATTTTTGGGCTTGCATTGTTTTATCAGAAAGTGTTGATAGCATTCTGATTTGAATGTTCTTTTGCTTTGGTCATGATCACATTACATGATCAGACCCTATTGGATATGGATATTAGGACAAAATATTGGAATATGTTAGGTATGAACTTCATTTTTGTGCCTACCAAGTTATTTACAATTTAAATTTTTTCATATGAGGGCATTTGGTCTAGTGGTATGATTCTCGCTTTAAAAGAGAGGTCCCAGTTCGATTCTCGGAATGCCCCTTTTGAAGGTTAGTGTTTTAGCTATTCATTGTTTTAGTTAAATATAAATAAGCTCATTGTTTTTTTTATCATTGAAAATCTGAAAGCTGGCAAGATTGACTTATTTGATTAGTTAAATTACATACTAATAAGCATCGGTTTTATATTTTTAACTTTTTAAGATCTGGAAGTTGTCAAGTTTGACTTATGTATATACTGGTGTGTAGTACTAGTACTAGCAATTAAATAACAACTATCAGAGAGACTGCATGTGAAGAATGCCTTGTCTGTTGAGATAAATGCTGGAATACATAATTTCAACAATAAACAAGACATATATCTTATCTAACCTTCCAGCCTTCAAAATGGGCATTTGGTCTAGTGGTATGATTCTCGCTTAGGGTGCGAGAGGTCCCGAGTTCAATTCTCGGAATGCCCTTTTATTTAGAGTTAGGTTATTTATTATTTCCAGTGTTTCATAATTGTCTCATATTTTAGTAGTTACTGATTTTATTAGTATAAGGTCTTGTATTGGTTTACTATTTATTAGTATTATACTTATTAGTTCAATATAATTTACTTTTATTTTATTGAATGTATTATAAACATAATTGATACTTGTAACTTTGTAATGTGTAGAGTCACACATTAGATGGTAATATGTTATGAGTAGGGAAGGGTTATGTGCACATTGTAGATTGGTTTTCAAAGTTGAATTAGACCCAACTTATTTTTAAGATAGAATGCAAAATAAGACTTACTTTAGTTGTTGAAGGTTCAACTTCACAGTGCTATGTTCAATGATAAGTCAAAAATAAAATTGTTCAAAGTAGCTCAAAATAGATTATAAACCTTTAAAGGTTTGAGGAGTGAGCAATGTTGAATTTCCTACTTTTGAAGTATAACAATTAACAACAATATCTTTGTAAATTTTCAGTCTTCGCTGAGTTCAATATTTTACAGTGTGATAATGCAGCTAACATCCGAGCCTCCTTTATCAAAATTAAAGGAACAATTCAAGAAGGTAACTTCATGGCTTTGACTGAATTTCACCACATATGACAATAACTAAATTCGGCAAGCACAATGGTTAAGGCCTAGAAATTACCCCTGCCCCAGGAAATAGGAGAATAGAAATAAATCTAAGTGCAGGATCAATCTAAGCAGTTTTTGGCTTGCATTGCTTTATCAAAATGGTTTCTGATGCATAGTTTGATTTTCTTATTGCATTAATTATCTCACAAGTCACAATAGAACTATGGTATTGAATGTTGATAGCATTCTGAGTTGAATGTTCCTTTGCTTCAGCCATGATCAAATTACATGATTGGATCCTAGAAGTAGATCATCCTTCTCTTTCAACTGCTTACATAACTATAGTTTCCCCGCATTCAAAGCATAGAACTTATTTTCCCAAGTATCTCTTTCTTGCTTCATCTGAGCTAAAGCAACCCGAAGTCCTTCATTATGTTTTGATATTCAATAATGTATGTTTATGTTATAGATTGTCAAAATTAGTCTTTAAATTTCGAAAAAACAAATATTAAAAACTTATAATATTTTGAAAAATAATTTTATAAAATCTATTTTCAAAAATATGAAAAAAAAAATCCATTTTTTTCTTTGTTTTGCATAAGTCAGTAAATCGTAAGAGATTTTGATGAAGGATGTCTTTCGTCCAAATGGAATTCGACCAGCCAAGCTTGATATAAGCATAAGATTTGGACAAAAATGCATCTTTTGGAGAAAGGGTCCTTGTAGATGAGTGATTCCAGTTGAGTTGGTCATTTCCAAGTGGTAGAATAATACCTTCTACTTAGGCGGAAAATGACAATGTATATGGGCAATGTAATCAACAAATTTTGAGTTAAGATTTACAGAATGATTGATAAAAACATAATGATCAACTTCCTGACTAAAAGGCTCGCCACACCAGGAGTTATTTCAAAAGTTGATGGACTAGCCCCAAGGATCCAAGAAAAATGACTCGTGATATTAAACATTCAATGTTTCATGCTAGACCAAAGTGTGGAAGGAACGTAATTCCTTATGAAGCCAAAGGATCAGCTCTCCCTAGATTTAAGCACCAAAGCCCACCTACCATAGTTTCAAGTTGAAAGCTTCATTGAGACTTATAAGAGACCTCGGGCCTAAACCACCATAGGCTAGAGGTCTGCACACCTTTTGCCAAGAAGTTTTCTTTTGTGTATATCTCCACTACAAATAAAATTTCTTAAGACATATTAAATGAATTTAAGAAGATACATATTTCATGACTCATGAGTAAAGTGAAATAGAGCGTGTAAGCATTCTTTGGATTACATGTTTAACAAGAAAAGCTCTTCTAGTCATAGAAAGGAGTGAAGCCTTCCAATTGAAGAAAATATTTTAAATAAGATTTTGTCCGCAACAAGTTGAAGATAACATGCTTTCACTCTTCCTTCAAAGACAGGAACACAAAGGTAGTCAAAGGGAATTTGCCTCTACAAAAACCAGTAACATCTACAATATGGTTAAGCCTCAAAGTAGACATGGATCCTGAGTAGATAGTTGACTTGCTAGTGTTGAAAATTTAGCCTGAAGCTTGAGAATACATATTAAAGAGATTAGTTAGGTTTGAGATGTTGGATACCCTTCCTTTGAAACAAATGAAAATGCATTTTTCATATAAAATATGAGAAGGAATTATAGTTGATATTGAGCCAGTCATCAAGTCCAGTTTCATCATCAAGAAGATTAGAAACACTCGTGCTAAGGACCTTTTTAGCCAAACAAAATGGAAGAGAAGATAGAGGACCACCTTGCCTCACTAGAACATTTTCGATAACCTTTTTGAGATCCATTGGTAACTTCTTCAATTGAAGGGATCATAGTGAGAAAATACTAATTCTATCATTGGCTTGGAAAATAATGATATCATATACAAGAGATAAGTATGAGCTACAACTGCAAAGCAAAAGGAGATATTTGATAATGAAGTGGAAGAATTTTTTAAGGATGAAGCTCAAGTGTGTCCGATATTTGCTTCTTTGAGAGTTGAAAGTAACTTGGAAATGGCTGATCTATCTGTGGTGTGTGAATTTCCAAATGTATTTTCAGATTATATTGCTGACTTATTGCTAGAAGGATAAGTTGAGTCCGCCATAAATTTAGTATCTAGTACTAGACCGGTGTCAGTGGCACCTTATATAGTGTCTACAACATATTTGGTTGAACTGAAGAAATAATTAAAGAAGCTGCTTGAAAAGAAATTTGTCATACCAAGTGTATCGTTGGGGGGAGCTCCAGTGTTGTTAGCGAAAAAGAAATACGACAATATGAGGTTGTGTGTTGACTACTACTAGTTGAATAAGGTTACTATCAAGAAGAAATATCCTCTTTCCAAAATCGACGACCTTAAGGATAAGTTAGTAGGAGCTTGGGTATCCAATAAAATTAATTTGAGATCAGGCTATTATGAAATTCGAGCGACGATTGAAGATATTTCGAAGACTAAATTTAGGGCTTGATGCGACCACTGTGAGTACTTGGTGATGTTGTTTGGCATGTCGAATTCCCCATGTGTGTTTATAGAGTATATTAATAAGAACTTACATTCGTAGTTGGATAATTTTATTGTTGTTTTTATAGATGATGTTCTGGTGTATTCTAAATTGGATGAAGATCATGTGGGACATCTTCGTGTTGAGTTTCAAGAGAAGAAATTGAATGCTAAGTTGTCTAAGTGTGAGTTCTGGTGGCGATAAGTGAGTTTTATTGGTAATGAGATTTCCAGTGGTGGTATAGTGCAGTTAATCCATCTAGGGTATATCTAGTGTTATAGTGGGAGGTTTCAAAGACAGTTACTGAGATAAGAATTTTTATGGGTTTGGATGACTACTACCGAAAATATATCGAAGTTTTTTTCCTAAGTTAGCTCTACCTTTGACTCAGTTGACTCGAAAGGGTCAAACTTTTGTGTTGGATGTTTAGTGCAGATAAAGTTTTCGAGAATTGAAGAAGAGGTTGATGACATCGCCATCTTTGATTTTGGCATATGCGAAGGAATCCTTCATGATTTATTATGATGTGTCAAAGACGGGCTTAGGCAATGTGCTTATGAAGAATGGTTAGGGGGCATCTTAAGCCTCGAGGAAATTAAAGATTCATGGAGGGAATTATCCTACCCACAATTTGTAGTTGACAACTGTAGTGTTTGTGCTGAAGATATGGAGGCACTAGTTGTATGGTTTGAGGTTCGAAGTGTTCAATGATCATAAGCGTTTGAGATATGTGAGATGTTTAGAATTTTTGAAGAACTATAGTTTTGGTTTTAATTACCATCACGATAAAGCCAATGTTGTAGAAGACGCTTTGAGTAAAAACTCTTTTGCATGTGTTAGTATTGATGGTTAGATAGTTGGATTTGATCGAGCAATTTAGAGACCCGAGCTTGGTGTGCAATGTGACTACTAATAATGTGAGATTGGGTATGTTGGGAATTAACTAGTGGTTTTCTTAATGAAATTAAAGATATTCAGAAGCTCGATGCACTACTACAACTAACACTTTTAACCTCGGGTGCGAAATGTGTTTTACCTCGACAAATATACTTGAACAAAATGACATGACCATAGATAGCCAACACACACAATGTGTCCGGATGGATCAATAGGCGATGGAGCTTGTAGAGGAAACAAAGTTTCCGAAAAACCTTATCTTGTCAAGTCGACGCACACCACATTATAAGCACTTTCTATAAGATGTCCCATTTCAAGGAAGCACATCCGCTTTTCAACCGGTGCGTGGACGATAACACTTAGAGCTAGAGCATGGTTATTAAACTTTTCCTTTGTTACGTATAGACGCGTATAAAGTTTACTATGCGAGGTCAATTTCGAGATAAGTTTCATACTTTTGTAGCCGTCATTTATTATTCTGTTATTATTGATTCTTGTGCACTAACAAATTGGTATTTAGAGCTCCAGTTATGATCCACATGGAAACACGAGTGAAACATGAGCGTTTGTGTGATTAATTTTGTTTTTGGGTTCGTGTTGAATCTTTGAACAAAATTGCAACAAAATCACATTTTTTGATTTTGTGGGATTTGGAACACTGTGATTGGTGAGATATGAGTGACTTGCACAAGGTTGAAGATGAATGGAAATGGTAATCTGATTACCAAACTTCCAGTTTTTATGCAAAAACTGGAATAGATTGATGATTTAGATGAGCGTGTTATTCAGTTCTCAAGATGCACTTGAGCTTGTTACCGATGGCTATGTTCCAGTTGTAGTAGATGCGACGAAAAAAGAAAGAAACAAGCAGAGGGACAAAAGGAAGAGAGATCATAAGGCATTGTTCTAAATTCATCAGTGTGTGGATGTGAATATGTTTAAGAATATTGCAGATTCAATGAAGTCAAAGGAGGCGTGGGACACACTGGTCAGATGTTACGGTGGTGATGCATCAGTAAAAAAAGGTGAAAGCTTCAGTCCCTGCGAAAGCAATATGAGAATCTCAACATGAAGGACAATGAGAAGATTTTAAAGTACATCTCCAGAGTGATTCTAATCACTAATGTGATGAAAAAATCTTGTGGAGAAACCCTTTCTAAACAAGTAATCATTGAGAAGATATTGAGGTCGCTTACTCTTCAATTTGATTACATTGTTGTAGTAATTGAACATTATAAAGATCTGGACACCATGAGAATAAAAGAGCTGCAAAGTAGTTTAGAGGCGCAATAGTTGCATCTGACTGAAAGAACTTCTTAGAGGGAAGTTAAGCAAGCTTTGAAAGCTTCTTTTGTCAAGAAGGAATATAAGTATTCTTGGTCAGAAGCCAAGAATTGACATGACGGTATATTCCAGAAGTCAGAAACCTCTACTTCTGATGAGAAGAAACATCAGAAGGGAAATTAGGAGTTTGATAAGAAGAAGGTTCAATGTTACTGTTGTAAGTAGTTTGACCATTTTTTTAAAGATTGTTGGTCAAATAAGAGAAAGAAATCAGAAGAAGAAAATATAGCCATAAGAGATTTGGATGATGAACTTGTGATATTGATGGCTTCTGAGTCTGATGGAAGATGTTTGGCAGACTGATGGTATATGGACACTGGCTATTCAAATCACTTGACTAGAAACAAATAATTTTGATAGATTTTGACTCTAGAAGACCGTTCTAATCAAGGATGTTTGGGATGTTCCTGGAATCAAGAGCAATCTGATGAGTGTAGGTCAACTCATGGAGAAAGGTTTCTCAGTTGTTATGAAGAACAATCTCTTGAAGTTGTATGATTTCTATCACAAACTGATTATGCAATTTGAGTAGGGAAGCAATAGAACATTCAAGGTGAAGGTAGAAATAGTTGAAACAGAGTGTCTTAGTGCAGAAGGCACTGAAGGTGATAGTAAGTTGTGGCACAAGAGGTTGGGGAATCTGAACTACAGAAGCTTAGGGCATCTGAGTTCTAAGAAGCTCGTACGTGGAGTTCCTAAGATTGTGAAGCCTGGGAAGTCATGTAAAGTATGCATGAAAGGCAAACAACCCAGATTGCCATTTGTGTCAGAAGTAGCCCCAAGAGCAAAACATGCTTTGGGAGTAGTGCATTATGAAGTGTGTGGACCATTTCCAAAACCTTCACTTGGAGGAAATAAGTATTTTGTATCTTTTGTGGATGAGTTCACAAGAACGACATGGGTAACACTCATCAAGTTTAAGTATGAGGTGTTTACAGAATTCCAAAAGTTCAAGGTGAAGGCTGAGAAGCAAAGTGGTCAGAAGTTAAAGATTCTCAGAACACATGTTAGAGGTGAGTATAACTCTACAAAATTCCAGAAGTTTTATGATAAGAATGGAATTAAGCATGCAATTACTACTCCTTATACTCCTCAACACAATGGTCTTGCTGAATGAAGAAATAGTACTTTGCTTGATATGACGAGAAGTATGCTAAAAGATATTGGATATTGAAGGAAATTGTTCCTTTAGAGAAGTGGATTGGAGATAAGCAAAGTGTTAGTAATCTGAAGGTGTTTACTTCTGTATGTTATATATCAAGCTAGAAGACGGTCGGATGATAGAAGCAAAGTGATGTTACTGGTGGGGTACCACAATACAGATGCGTAAAAGCTTTATTGTCCATAAACTAATAAAGTTGAAGTCAGTATAGACTTTATTGTGAAAGAGTCAGAAGCTTGGGATTGAGTAAGTCTCAATCCATTTCTGGTGCAGAACCAACACTAGAGATAACTTCTGAAGATACTTCAGAAAGTTCTGAAGAAGAGTCAGAGTTAGAAGATGATTCTAGAGACTCCGAAGATTAGTCCGATGGTGAATCTGATTCTGATCTAAATTTTAATGATGATACAGAATCTGGTGGTGGTCATGCTTCTGGAAGGGAAAACTATGAAGATGTAGGTTCTGGAGGACAAGCTTTTGGAGATGACCATGTTCCTAGAGGTGGACCTTCTAAAAAAGGAGCTTTTGAAAGAAGTTCAGCCTCTGATAGTGGTACATCTAAATATGTTGTTTCTGGACAAGGTCCAAAAGCTAACGTTGTTCTAGGTTCTAGAGAATATTCAGAACGAGTTCAGAGACCGCAAAGAATCATACAGACACCAAGACGATTTGCAGAGTTTGACATGTTGCAAGACACCAAAGTTGACTTAGAGAGAGAAGTCATTCAATGTGCCATGTTAGTAGACTTTGAACCATTGGGTATTGTAGAAGCACTCAAGAAGAAAGTATGGTTGAACGCCATAAAATAAGAAAGGCTATAGAAAGAAACAAAACTTGGGAGTTGACTAAGCTTCCAAAGAAGAAGAAAGACATCAACGTCAGATGGATCAATTGGCAAACACAAAGCAAGGCTAGTGGCTAGATGTTTTCTTCATAAACCTGGGCTAGATTACTTTGAGGTGTTTGCGCCTGTAGCTAGACATGAAATAATCAGACTGATGATTGCTTTAGTTACAAATAGGAATTGGACTTTGATGCATCTGGATGTAAAGTATGCATTTCTGAATGGTCCGTTACAAGAAGAGGTTTGCGTGTCACAACCTCCTAGATTTGTGAAAAAGAACCAGGAAGGGATGATGTTTAAGTTACACAAAGCCTTATATGGATTGAAGCAAGCACCCGAAGCTTAGAATATGAAGATTGATTCGTTTTCAAGAAGCAAGTGTTTCAAAAATGTGAGATGGAATATGGAGTTTATGTGCATCATTCTGAAGGCAATATGATTTTGGTGTGTCTTTATGTTGATGACATATTGCTTATAGGGAGATGTCTAGAAGATATAGCCAAGTTCAAGAAGGTGTTGATGAATGAGTTTGAGATGACTGATCTTGGAAAAATGGTATTTTCTAGGGATGAAGATTTTGTACTATGAGAAGGGTATAATTTTGCATCAGCTGAAGTATGAACTTGAGCTCATGAAGAAATTTAAGCTAGAGAATTGTAAGGTTGTTGTAAAACCATCAAATACCAGTCATAAATTAGATTCTGACTCTAATGGTGAAAAGTGGATGCTACAATCTTCAAACAGTTGGTTGGTTCTCTAAAGTATTTATGTAATACCAAATCTGATATTTGTTATGTAGTTGGAATGGTTAGTAGGTTCATGAGTAAACCTTATCAAGCTGCTGTCAGGATTCTGAGGTATATCAAGGGAACTCTGAAGTTTGAAGTATTATTTCCTTCTGGAAGAAAGACAAATTCAGAGTTAATGAGTTACTCTGATTCTGATTGGTGTGGTGATATAGTTGATAAAAGGATAACTTTTGGATACTTATTTAAGTTTCTGGGAGACCCCATTTTTTGGTGTTCCAAGAAGCAACCTATTGTTGCTCTATCAACGAGTGAAGCTAAGTATATTGCAGGCGTTGTAGCTGCATGTCAAGCTGTGTGGCTTCGGAATTTATTGCAGGATCTAAAGATTAAATTAGAGAAGTCCCTAAAGCTGATGATTGATAACAAGTCCACAATCATCTTACCAGAAACCCTGTGTTGCACGGGAGAAGTAAGCATATTGAGACTAAGTATCATTTTTTTAAAATCCAAGTCTTGAATGGAATACTAGAAGTTGTGCATGGTAGCACCTAGAAGTAGTTGACAAATATTCTAACGAAGACAATCAAGACTAATCAATTTCTTTGCTTAAGGGATAAAATTGGTGTTGTTAGTTTTGTTTTAAAAAATATATAAATTAAGGAATGATATTGAAGGATAATTTAGTATTTCCTAGTTTGTGCTTTTTTAACTTAGTCATTAAATTTATTTTTATTAGGGTCTATGTGGCAATTAATATTTTGTATAAATAAACTAATAGTATATGTCATTTATAACTACAATTCTATTCTTTCATACTTTTATAGTCGTCATTTGTTATTCTCTTATTATTTTTTGTTATAATTGATTCTTGTGCACTAATAATACTATATCATTGCTCAATTTGGCTGTATATATATAATTATTTAAATAAATTTTATTGTTGTGATTAATACTCCGATAGGATTATAGTGATGGCCTAATTATTGGTAAATATTTGGTTAGTATATAGAACATTTTTTATGTATGGTGTTGAGATGATATTTGGTGATTGTTTTGCTGCATGTTTGTCTATATTTTAGAGATAGGCAGGATTTCGGTCCAATGATACTTTTTATTGGTGGAATCGTTGGTTCAGGTCAGGAATTAGAGGCGGTCTCATATTCATTTTAGTGGAATATTTGGTTCAGAGAAAGAACAGACGAATGAGTCGTGCATTGGAAATGTAGGTGTTTTTCTTGTTGGAGCATGCTTAAAAAGAGTTGTTGATTTATTGTTGGAGCATCCTATTTGACAGTCTTCTCGCTTAAAAAAAATTGTTAATTTATTGTTGGAGCATGCTATTTGACAATTTCTCTTTAACTACTTCACTACATAAAATAAAGATGTTGCTTTGTATATACATAAAAGACTAGTTGGTCTTATTTTCTAGCTGCACTATAAATAATTTACTCCATTGGTCATTAATCACTAACTTTATATATATTATACCTAATGTTGATGTAATTCAGCACCACTATCAATTTCATTTGGTCTTTCTTTCTTAATACCATAATGATCTTGTTAAATCAAATATTCGAACTCTAACATAGATCATTATGATTACCTTTTATCCATTATTTAGGCCCTTTAATTATATATTTACAAAAATAAAAGTAATTTTTATGATGAATTCTTCAAAAATAGTAGAAGATATTAAAACTTATTTTTTATTAATTAAAATAATATTGACATCAAGTAACTTAAATATTGATTATTAAGTATTTTTAACAAATATTTTCAAAAAGAATTAAAAAAATACTAAAATATTAAAATATTTTTTATGAAAAATTATTTAAACCAATTTTATATGTGATCTTTTTTTAAAATATTTGCTATTAAAAGTATGCAATACTTTTGATTAAAAAAAACTCATTTTTAAATAATTCTAAAACAAATATACTATTTATCATGTTTGGAAACTCTTATGTTATCCATGACTAAATTTTACATAAATAAATTGACGTTAAAAAAAAAGAAAAGATTACATAAATATTTTTAGGCATATAGAGTGCTTTTTGAAATTATTTTATTACAAATTAATTCCGGTACATGCTACTAAGAATAATGATATTCTAATTAATAAAATAATAACCAATCAAAACTTTGGATAACAATTACCCCATTGTGGACCGATACATATTCCATTAATATATAGAACCTACGTTAATAATTTAAAATATAACTAGTGTGTATACCCGTGCGAGACACGGTTTTAATTTGTATTAGTTTAAACAATTATGTCTATTACATATAAAATAATTATATTTCGAATATTTAATTAAAATAATAAAATAGAGATAATTTAATTAAAAATTAAAATTAAAATAATATAATAATATAATAATATTTTTTGTCTTATTAGTTTCATTTTTTAATACAATATTTTATCGAAATTATAATTATTAAATAATAATTTTTAGAAGAAATTATAATTTTTATAAAAAAAATTATAAATCACAAAATAAATTTATAATAAAATATATATATTTTTTAAAATATAGTATTTACTATTAATATAGATATATTTGTTTTATTTAAATATAAAATGATTATTTATTATAAATATATATATTTTTTCATATTAATATCAACAGAGATATTAAGTATATTAAAAAATAAATAAAATAAAATAAAATATTAAATCCTTTATAAAAAATAATTTCCACAAATAGTGACACATATGTCTAACTGAAACGTGTGAGAATGAGAAAAGTTAATTTAGAAACGGAATAGAAAGTATTTATTTTATAATTTATTTTTTAAAATAATCTTTAAATATAATAATTATTAAATATACTAAAATAAAAGTATCATTAATTATAATTCTAATATTTTTGAAAGATTAATCTTTGCAATTGCTCAAAGGAGATTATTATAAAATATTATTTATATTATAAAAAATTTAAAAAATATATATTTACAGATTAATTTTATTTATGTGATCATAAAATAATTATGATTTGTTTATATTAACATATACTTTCAATGTCATTTAATTCATATATTACTTATGATTTGTTTTATTTAAATATTATTAGTTATTTATACTATTTATTAGCAATAAATATTCAAATAACTTTTTTGACATGTTATTTATGCAATTTATCTCATCAATCTCTAATATGCACTATTAGATTTAAGTAATACTATTTTGAGATGTTGAAGAATATTAATTAATTATTTTAATTAATTTTATATATATATATATATATATATATATATATATATATATATATATATATATATATATATATATATATATTTCATTAAAACTTAGTATTTATAAATATTATTTTAATTGTATAAACAATAATAATAACAATTATTTTAATTTACTCATTAATTAAAAATTTTAACATTTAACAACAATTTGAAGGAAAAAAAACTCTAAACATAGATAATGCACTTAAATTAGAATAAATCATTTATTTCAAAAAAGGCTTAAAATATAATAAATCATTTAAACCAAAAAAATACCATATTATAAATTTTGTTTCATCGTTCACTTTAACATTTAATTTATAATTCACTTCAGCTTTAAAGAATCTGCCTCGGGTATGTTTGGGTTGAACAACTTTCAAAAACTGAGCAAGAAGAACAACATTGTCGGGATTACCAGATAGATTTTAAGTATGCATCCAAATTTTAAGTATGGATCAAGTTCATCAACATATGGTCCAAACAGCGTACAATCAAGCTTCAAGCTTCATACTACAGGAAACCAATTAATTCAAAAGTTATTGGATTGTAACTCTAACTGCATAAAAAATTATATAAGTTTTTAATCATATGACTTACCCATGAGATTGTAACTCAATAACCTTAAACTTAGTAGTTACACCATTAACTAGATTAGAATTAGATGATGATATAATTGAATAATAACGAAAATTGAAGACAATAAAAAACAAATAGAATATTTGTTTTGAATTAAATAAAAGCTAACAATCTCTGGGAAGGAGAGAAATGAGTAAGGGTAACTCAACAAATTGATGTTTCGTGGTCCTATACCCTCCAGTATTAGCGGCAACCCCAAAATATTGAAAATTATAAACAATACCGTCACGAATCTTATTCTCAAATCGAGACAGCAGCATAGCCTTACGAACAGATGCTTGTATCTTGAAATCCTATAAACAATAACAAACAAATATCAGAATAAAATGATATATAATAATATGCAAAGAAAAAAATTACAATTCATGTCCGGCACAAACCACAATCGAATAACTCGAACAACAACGTTCCATGATTCTTTTGCTGGTGTGATTTCAGAAACATTCCATGATTCTTTTGCTGGTGTGATTTCAGAAACAAAATCGTATCTTGTGGCAGCCATTGTAAAATATTGGAAAATTGAAACGGTTCAAAGAGAATGAGGATTTGGAGATGATATAAGTCATATTTATATATGTAGAAATTGAAAGAACAAACTTGGAATTGGGAAATATGCAGAAACCTTGAATTGGGAAAAGAAACCTTGAATTGGAAAAGGGAAGAAGAACATGAATAGATGGAGGCGTGTGGGAATTGTGCCGTCAATGCAATTTAAGGGCAAAGAATGGGAAACGAAAAGAACGCATGAAAGGAGGTTCTGCCGCCAATTGTAAATTCAATGCAATTTAATGGAAAAAAAACAAAGGTGTGTGTGTGGAAAAATTTGTGCACGGGTTAAAAAATTTGTAGAATAAAAAATATTTTATAAGTATTTACAATTAAAGTATATATGTTATTAGACAGAAAAAATTGATTTTTTTTTTTAAATAAAATATATATCTTATATGTCATTAAAAAATAATAAATTCATCAAATTATAATGCAAAAATATGAGATTGAGGTCAAAACTATTTTAACTAAAAAAAGATTAATTTCCTAAATGAAAGATTGAGGTCAAAACTATTTGTATCAATTTTATAATATAAAGGTTAATATTTTATCATAAAAAAATATTATTTCAACTGAATTTTATTTTTTCTTATATCATATGTCATAATATCTTATATTCCATCCGTCTAAAAATAAGTATCATTTAATTAAGTATAAAATATTTGTTTATCGAAGGGATATCATTCTTAGTACATTGGATTAAAATAAATATTTTCTATATATATATAATTATTATAAGGTATTTTCTATATTTTGTTAAAATTTTGTGTGAACTAATTATAATAAAAAAAAAATATATTTCTTGTTTCTTATGTTAGGTAAAATGCCTTTTATAAAATTAACTATAATTAAATAATTAATAAGTATTCAAAATTTATTGTGTGATTCAATGTTTAAAAAATTAGCATATTAATAGATTTATTTTTATTTCTAATTTACCTTCTTATATAATGGTCAAATAAAAAAACTTGAAAGTAGAATTTACATTTTGTATATGGTAAACATGAAAATAAGATAATTTTGAAAAAATTACATGAAAATGATTAATTAGATTTGTATCATACATTTAATTTAGATAACTTTATTTGTTTTAAAAATAATAAGAATGAAAAATAGAAATATAAAATAACTTTACCAGTGAATTTTGTTTTTGGTACAACAAAATATTTATATGATCAAATTAATTGTGTATCATTTATATTTTAGAAAAAAATAGTAAAAATCATTTATGTTGGCTATAAATATTGGTATTAATTATTAATAAATTCTATAAAATAAACTGAAATAATTCTTAATGAATCTCAAACTTAATTCTATTTTTCTTTTTATAATTATTATAGTTATTAATTATATAGAGAAAGTAAATTTACGAATTTATATTATAGTTTTATATTTATTAAATGCATTTTTAATTCTTCAAAATATGAGTATTCAAAATATGTCAGTTAACATTTTTACTTTGTAATAATGATCATAAAGAAATTAATGGGAAGGAAATTAATGCTTCATTTTTGCACTGGAACAATACAAAAGTTAATGGGAAGAAAAATAATGTGGACGGTTCATTTTTCTAAAAATCCCAATTGCTGTGTAAGCGTGACATTACAGAATTTGTGTAATGATATCAAAAATTAAAATAAAATTAATAATAATTAAATAAAAGAAAGTTTCCATTTATAAAAAATTTACAAATAGAAGAATGCATGAGAATTTGACAAGTGGCAAACTTGCCAAAGTACTCATTTTGCTTTTTTCTATTGTATGATTTATTAATAATTATTATTCCATTGTATTAACTCATTGATAAATATCAACTTAAAAGTGTATGACAATTTTGCTAAATTGTTGTAAATTTGTCAGCAATTTTGAGAAATCAATACATTGAGATTTAAAGTAAATATAATTTTTATTAATTAGTGAAAAGTTATGAGAAATTTGTTAAAAATTTATCAAATATCTATGATAAATTTCTATCAATCTTGATGAATAAAATTGATATCACCACACAATAAACAATAAAAGAAGAAATAATTATGTTCTGCATAATTTCTCTATGCCCACAAGCTGTGGAAAACCTTTTATTATTCACTTTGCAACTGCAAAATTCTGTGAATGACTTGATTACTAAAAATAGGGGTTACTCCATCTATTTATAGATTTAGGTTAGCTTGCTCCCTAAGCCAAAAATCCAAAACTATAAAGCCCAAAATATCTATTTGGAACTAAATCAAATCTATTATATTCTAGATCTAAATCAAAACTAAATCTAAACCTAACAAATCAAATCTACGTCGAATCTGAATAACCTACGTCGAACCACAAGCTCTTCGTCTAGGCAATCACCCTTCGACACACACAATTTCAACACAATCGAATTATAATTTAACACAACACCTAATTCATTGTGTCTAAATTGTCTACATTCATCATTGCTCTTAGTCTTCGAAATACTTCGACCTGCACGCCCTTCGTCATGATATCTGCAATCTGATTCTCAGTTCTGTAGTGTTCCAAGTTCATCTTCCCATCTTTTACCTGCTCTCGAAGATAGTGGAACCTCATTTCAATGTGCTTGCTTCGACCATGAGCTATTCGATTCTTTGCCATGTTGATAGCTGACATGTTGTCGATCTTCATGGTAATTGCTCCATGATCTTTACTTGTAATCTCTTCGACCAAGATCACCATCCAAGTTTCTTGACATGCACAAAGAGAAGCAGCTATGTATTCTGCTTCGCATGATGATAATACCACAACTGGTTCCTTTCTCGAACTCCAAGCAATTGGTGCACCACCTAACATAAACACATATCCTGTTGTGGGTTTTCGATCCTCATCATCACTACACCAGCTCGAATTTGTGTACCTCACTAACTTGCATTCTTTTCCTTTATCAACTGCTGGAAATAAAATGCCATAGTCAAGAGTTCCTTTCAAATACCTCAATATCCTCTTTGTCGCTGCTAGGTGTGATACCTTTGGCTTCTGAATGAATCTACTTACCATACCCACACTGTATGCTAAATCATGCCTCGTGTGACAAAGGTATCTTAAGGACCCAATAAGTCTTCTATGTTGGGTTGGGTCGACATCATCTTCCTCTAAGTCTTTCGACAGTTGCAGTCTTGGTTCTGCAGGTGTCGAAGTCGAATTACATTCTTTCATCTCAAATCTCTTGAGAATTTCACCTGCATGTCTTCTTTGATGCATCATCAAACCTCTACTAGTCTTGTAGAATTCGATGCCAAGGAAATATGAAATATCACCAAAATCAGACATTTCAAATTCCTTTCTAAGATCACCTTTGAAGTCTTCGATCTCCTTCTTGTAGCTACCTGTTATCAACAAGTCATCGACATAGAGACATAGTATAAGAAATTCATTATTGCTTCTTCTTACATATACTCCATGTTCATTTGTGCACTTCACAAATTCCTTCTCCCTTAAAAAACTGTTGATCTTCTTGTTCCAAGCTCTTGGAGCTTTTTTCAATCCATACAAGGCTTTATGAAGCTTGTACACTTTTATCTCTTTGTTATGTTTCACAAACCCAACTGGTTGTTTAACATAAACTTCTTCATCCAAGGGTCCATTCAAGAATGCACACTTCACGTCCATCTGACATGTGTGCCAATTGTTTATTGTCGCTAAACCAACAACCAACCTGATTGTTTCGATTCTAATAACATGTGCAAAAACCTCATCGAAGTCAATTCCTTCTTTCTAGAGAAATCCTTTCGCCACTAGCCTTGCTTTGTGCCGAGTTACATCCCCTTTAGGATTCATCTTCACTTTGTATACCCATTTGACATCAATTGCCTTCTTTCCTTGAGGCAATTCGGCAAGTGACCAAGTGTTGTTGTCTTCGATGGATTTTACTTCTTCATTCATTGCTTTCATAAACTTCGAATCTTTCAATGCTTCATCTGCATTGACAGGTTCGACATCTGCATAGAAAGTATAGTTGACAAGTTTACCTTCATTATCAACCACATCATCTGATGTAACTTCACAATCTTTCAATCTTGCAGGCATGTGTCTTGTTCTTTGAGGTATGCTTGTACTTGTGCTGGGTTGATCCACAACTGCTGGTTCCTCTTGTTGAACTTCTATTTCGACTAGAGTTTCTGGTTCTTCAAGTGAAATTTTCATTGAATCTTTCTTGACATTTTTAGTCTAATCCCATTCTTTCAGCTCATCTATGATCACGTCCCTGCTGATCACAATCTACTTGTTCACTGAGTTGAACAACTTGTAACCTCCTATTGAATGATATCATACTAGAATCATTTGACTCGACTTGTCATCAAGTTTTCTTCTCAATTGATCTGGCACATGTCTATGTGCAATAGATCCAAATACCTTCAGATGACTCAACTAGGTTTACACCAGACCAACATTCTTCTGGAGTAATCTCTTCTAGATTCTTCGTTGGACATCTTCTCAAAATATAAGTTGTAGTAGACACAACTTCACTCCAAAACTCTTTAGGTAATTTCTTGCCTTTCAACATACTTCGAACCATATTCATGATGGTTCGATTCTTCCTTTATGCAGTATCATTATGCTGTGGAGTGTAGGGTGGCACCACCTCATGCACAATCCCTTATTTTTCACATAACCTGTCGAAGTCTTTCAACACATACTCTCCGCCACCATCAATTCTCAAAACTTTGAGATTTCGACCACTTTGTCTTTCGACCATAGACTTAAACTTGGAAAATACCTCGATCACTTCACTTTTCTTCTTGATCAGGTAAGTCCATAGTTTTCGATGAAATCATCTATGAATGTGACAAAGTATTTATTTCCTTCAAACGAATCCAGCTAGATTGGTCCATATACATCAGAGTATATAACTTCGAGAACGGCCTTCGACTTGCTTCCTGCATCCTTGCTGAAGTTATTTTTGTGTTGCTTCGCTTGCACACATTGTTCACACACTTCATTTGGATGTCAATTTCTGGAAATCCTGAAACCATATTCTTCTTCTTTAAATCTCTGATGTCTCAGAAGTTGAGATGGCTTAGTCGATGGTGCCATATCCATTTGTCTCTGCTATATGTAGTCGAAAGCCACTTGTGCTCCATCACATTAAGTTCGATCTTGAAGGTTCTATTCTGGGACATAGGGGCCTTCAAGATTAATCTTCCATTTGCGTCGACGACTCTCATCATCTTGTCTTCGACAGTCACCTTGTAATTCTTTTCGACCAACTGCCCAATACTAAGCAAGTTTCTCTTCATGTCTGGAATGTATAGCACGTTCGAAATTAATGACCTTTTGCCATATTTCCTCATGACCATAACATCTCCAATACCTTCAGCTTCTAGAGTATTATCATTTGCAAATTTCACCATGTTCTTCATTGAGGGCTTTAGATTAGCAAACCAATCTTTCCTTTCATACATATGTGATGAGCATCCTGAATCCAAGTACCATTGATGCTTGAATTTTTCTTCATCTCTTGTTGTGACCATGAACATCATCTCTTCGTCTTCATACTTAGCGAACTTTGCATCACTTTCTTGATTCTTTCGCTTCTCTGGACAATCACTAAAACAGTGACCATATTTCTGATAATTTTAACATTGAATGTGACTCTTGTTAGGCTTTCGACCACTACATCTTCCTTTATTTGCAACACCACCTCTTTTGTTGCCATGTTATGATCTTCTCTGAATCGACATGTTTCCTTCGTTCTGGATTACTCTGCCAGTCAAATTGTTGTAGCCACCTCTACCTTTGTCAAACCACTTTCCTTTGCCTTTCTTGAATTTTGCTGATTGAGCCTGCAGAGCCACATCACTTTTCAATTTTCCTACAACTCTTTCATTCATCCTATGTTCATGAGATTCAAGTGTCCCTTAAAGCTCTTCCTTTTTCAATTTTGAAAAATATTTTCCTTCTTCTATAGCCTCCACCACGTGGTCAAACTTAGGGGCCAAAGATCTAAAAAACTTTGAAACAACTGCTCTTATTGTTAATGTTTCTCCACAAGTCTTGATTTGATTCATTAGCTTTGTAACCCTAGTGAGAAATTAAACATGCTTTCACTGTCTTCCATCTGAAGCAATTCATACGTTCTCTTGTGAGTTTGTAACCTCACCTTTTTCACCTTTTCAGCATCTCCAAAAGATTTCTCAAGGGTCTCCCAAGCTTCTTTTGCAAATTCTGAATCACTAACCTTTTCGAAGTTGTTTGGACTCAGACATTGATGAATTATAAAGAGAGATTTATAACTCTTCTTCTTTGATTCTATGTGTTCATTCTTTTCTTCTTCTGAAGCGTCTTCTTCAAGCTCTTCAACTCCATCTTTTACAAGATCCCAAAGACCTTGACAACATAATAAAACCTTTATCTGCTTGCACCAATTCTCCTAGTTATCTACTTTCAGAATTGATAGACTTGTTGGATAGTTTACATTCCCATAACTCACTGCCATCGTGAATTCTTCTTCCACGGTCGTTCTTGATTGTTCTTCCCTTGAATCGATTAACCGGAGCTCTAATATCAGATGTTAGAAATCCACCAAATATCTATGATGAATTTCTACCAATCTTGATGAACAAGATTGGTATCACCACACAATGACAATGAGCAATTAAAGAAAAGAAGAAGAAGAAGAAAGAATTATTTTCTACAGAGTTTCTCTCTTCCCACAAATTATGGAAAACCTTTTATTATTCACTTTGCAACTGCAAAATTCTGTGAATGACTTGATTACTAGAAATAGGGGTTACTCCCTCTATTTATAGATTTAGGTTACCTTGCTACCTAATCCAAAGCCCAAAACTATAAAGCCCAAAATATCTATTTGGAACTAAATCAAATCTATTATATTCTAGATCTAAATCAAAACTAAATCTAAATCTAACAAATCAAATATGCGTCGAATCTGAGTAGATTGGATCGAACCACAAGCTCTTCAATTGGGCAATCTCCCTTCGACACACACATAACAGTTTCGACACAATCCAATTACAATTTAACACACCACCTAATTCATTGTGTCTAAATTGTCTACATTCATCATTGCTCTTAGTCTTCGAAATACTTCGACCTACACGCCCGTCGTCATGATATTTGCAATCTGAATCTCAGTTTTGCATCGTTCCAAGTTCATATTCCCATCTGCTACCTTCTCTCAAAGATAGTGGAACCTCATTTATATGTGCTTGCTTAGACCATTAGCTATAGGATTCTTTTCCATGTCGATAGCTGACATGTTGCCGATCTTCATGGTAATTGCTCCATGATCTTTACTTGTAATCTCTTCGACCAAGTTCACCATCCAAGTTGCTTGACATGCACAAAGAGAAGCAACTATGTATTCTGCTTCGCATGATGATAATACCACAACTGGTTCTTTTTTCGAACTCCAAGCAACTGGTGCACCACCTAACATAAACACATATTCTACTATGGATTTTCGATCCTCAGCATCACTACACCAGCTCGAATCTGTGTACCCTATTAACTTGCATTCTTTTCCTTTATCAACTACTGGAAATAAAATTCCATGTTCAAGAGTTCCTTTCAAATACCTCAATATCCTCTTTGTCGCTTCTAGGTGTGATACCTTTGGCTTCTACATGAATCTACTTACCATACCCACATTGTATGCTAAATCAGGCCTCGTGTAACAAAGGTATCTTAATGACCCAATAAGTCTTCTATATTGGGTTGGGTCGACATCATCTTCCTCTAAGTCTTTTGACAGTTGTAATCTTTGTTCTGCAGGTGTCGAAGTCGAATTACATTCTTTCATCTCAAATCTCTTGAGAATTTCACCTGCATATCTTCTTTGATGCATCATCAAACCTCTACTAGTCTCGTGCAATAGTATTATTATCTTTACAAAAATAGCGTAATGGAGATGCTTATGAGTATATAATGGTTGAAGCATGCGTAGAAGGATAATAAAGTTAAATAATTGAGGCATATAACACAAAAGGTTAAATAATTGGAAGTGTTATTTGATTTTATATTTATTGCATATGTGCTAGGACTCATATTGTACTTGAAATATTCACTAAGAATATGAATAATAGAGTATAATGTTTTCTTCTCTTTCTCTCTTCTATTCTTTTATTTAATAACGTTATTTTTTCTTGTTTTTATAATATATATTTTCTACCTGTTATTTATAATAAATTGGTTAAAAAATAATATTTATATAAGTTCTTGAAGAACTTATCAAACATCTCTGAAAGGATAGCAAAATAATATTTATATAAGTTCCTGAAGAACTTATCAAGTATCCTTGAAAGAATAACAAAACAATATTTATATAAGTTTCTGAAGAACTTATTAAGCATCCCTGAAGGATAGCAAAATAAGAGTTTATTATATAGTTCCCGAAAAACTTATCAAGTATCCATGAATTATAGAAAAATAATAAATTTACATTATTCTCGAAGAATATATAGTTCCTAAAAAACATATAAAGCATCCCTGAAAGATAGCAAAATAATAAGTTTATTGTTCATGAAGAACATATAGTTCCTAAAGAACATATAAAGCATCCTGAAGAATAGCAAAATAATAAGTTTATATTGTTTCTGAAGAACATAAAGTTTCTAAAGAACATATAAGGCATCCCTAAAGGATAACAAAATAATTAATTTTTTATATAGTTATAAAACATCCCTAAAGGATAAAAAAAATAATGGAAAATTATTCTATAGTTCTTGGATAACTTAAGAATTGCAAATATTATTATTTTTATTAATAAAAGATTTGTGATTGAGTTCCTGAAGAACTGCATAAAAAGATTTGTGATTGAATTCCTGAAGAACTTCATAAAAAGATTTGTAATTGAATTTCTGAAGAAGTTCGTAAAAATAATAATTTGTGAGTGAATTCATGAAGAATTGGATAAAAAGATTTGTGATTGAGTTCTTTAAAAAAATAAATTTAATTTATTGTTGAGTTCCTGAATAACTGAGCGTTTACCAATCATTGGTTTACATGACTATTTTAAAATATTCACAACGAATAATATTTTAATTAAAAAAAATATTTTAATTATTGTATATTAATATATGTATATGTATATTATTTTTTATATATTTTCCAAAGAGTTAAAATGAAAGTTTGCATGATTTGCATTTATATTTATTTAAACTATATTTGATCAATGTTTATGTGACAATCGTTCTTATAGTTTTTGAAAAATAAATATTCATTGAGAAAAAAGAAAATTTTGATTCATGATTTTTTGTTCAAATTTATTTCCAGCTGATTTGATTCATGATGAGATTTGATTCATGATAAGATAATTTATTAATTTTTTTGAAGATCCAATATTAATTGATAAATATTTGTGATTAAAAACTTATACTTTTGATTTGAAAGAGAAGTGAGAGAAAGAGAAATTTTAATTACATGATAATTTATTTTATTTGATAATATTTATAATTTAATACTGATTTCTTTCTCTAGAATATAATAATTTATTTTATTTGATAATTTTATTTTTATTATTTTTGTTCTCATAATGGATATTAAGTTTATATGACATATATAAGTAGGAAAAAAATCTTTTTGATTGTAAATTTATTAAGATTGAGAAATACTTGTTTCAAAATTGAATATTATTAATTTATAGATATTATCAAAATTTATAAATAAAAATATTTGGTTTAGATGTGAAATTTGTAATTAAATTGTATGCCATCAATTTTTATGAGTATATTTTATACAAATTATTTTATTATTTATTATGGATTGAAATAAATTATAAGAATATAATTGTATATTATTGTAAACCAGAAGTTTTTAAATGACACTTAAGGGTATTGTTGGCAAAATCAATTGGGTCATCTCGAATGTATTATGATGTGAAAATTAATATTGAAGAACCTGAAGTTTCTTCAATCCAATACATATTGTATGTTCCTAAAGGAAATTTAAATTTTATAAGTTGAGTTTTTATATAATGTATATAAGGTGATATTTGTGAATCAATACAGCAATCGACTAAAAGAGAATGTATATGTTTGTTTTTACTCACAACCAGAAGTTTGTGAAATTGTTTTCTCAACTAAAATATCATGAATATGTACCATGATGTGAAAACTCGTGATGAAGAACCAAAATTTCTTCAATCTTATAAATTTTGTGTGTTTCTAAATGAAAATAAAATTCTAAGAATGTGTTTTTCATGACAATTATTACATTTACTAAAATGTCATGCAAATGTTTATTGTCTACTTGCAACCACAAGTTTGTGAAGTTGTTTTCTCATACTAAGATCTCAATTTCTGAATTTTTCAAAACTTTTTGATAAGTATCACATATATTATTAAAATTAATATTGAACATCAAGTAGCATATGTTTATTAAAAAAATGGACTTGAAGATCCATTCTTTAGACGTCTACAGTTAATTGTATGGTTGATGTAACGCCCCGAATCTAATTAATTAGTTAATTAAATTATTAAAAGATTTAATTATTGGGATTAGACGAAGTTTGAGAATTAATCGGAGTAATTGGATTTATTGGCATTATTTAAGAGACATATTTGGATTATTAAGTTTAAGCCGGATTATTTGGTTGGTTTAATTGGAGGATTAATATTAAGAATAATAGTATTTATTTATTGGACTAGTTTATTTAAATGAGATAATCAGTTTAGTCGGAGAACTATTATAATGAGTATAGATTAATTAACTAGAATAATTAGTGATGAATTAATTTTGTGGTAGAATATTATTGAAAATAATATTAGAAATAAGTGTGGAATTAATAGAGTTATTTATTGGTGTTAGAAATATAGAAAAGAGGTGTGAAAATTAAGTTAAGTAGAAATAATAGAAATATTATTATTATTACTATTTTATTATTATAATAATAATATTATTAGTTGGATTTAATTATAAGAGAAGGAATTAGGTTTAAATAAATAAGAGATATAAAAGGAGAAATATAAGGCTAATAGTTAGAATAAAAATAATACTAGAATTATTCTATTATTTGGAATTAATAAATTAAATGTAGTATATTAATTATAAGAGAGAATCAGTATTTTTGGAGAATATTATTTAATAAAACAATTTTATTAGAAGCTACTATATATTGAGTAACCTAGAAAAATAAGGATTTTTATGTTGTTGCTTGCAAACAAAAAAGAAAACCCTAGCCGTGGAGAAAGACCAGAAGTGAGAAAAAGGAAGAAAAGTTGGAAACAAAGGTGCTAAGAGGAATCGTTGCTGTCCGAGAGTTCTATTATTCCGATCGAATTTCCGAGTTCTCGTCAGGTAAGGGGTGGGGTTCGGGTTTTATAATCGATTGTAGGATGGTTCGTATGTGGGGTTTAGAGCTACGTAATTATACTGTTAATCGTGTTAGATCGATAAAATTTGTGTTGCTGGAATAAATTGAATAGCTTGTTGTGTTGAATTGATCTACCATGTGTTATATCGTTACTGTTGCCATGAATTATTGTTGCAATTTTGAGTTGAGATCATACGGTTGCTAGAGGAAAAGGAGGAAAACTTTGCATGTTGCTATAAGGAGGGAGGCGACCGCCCCCTTGGAGGAAGAAGTGGGGAGGCGACCGCCTCATGGGATGAGAGGGAGAGAGAGACGTAGTGGGAAGGAGGAGACGCCCGTCTCCCTGGAGTGAAGAGGAGTGAGGCGACCGCCTCAGGTGTGTGGGGTGGACGTCTCAACATGTCTTTTGTGGTTCACGTGGTCATTGATGGATTAGTTAAATTGGGTTATGTTTTGGGAATTAAAATAGTGCAATATAAAAGAATTTACTATTAGCTTAATGAAGATAATAATGGTAGCAGTAGCAAATATTTGTATCAGGAAGCAGAATAACTCTAGCAGCAATAAGAAATCATACCAGGAAATTAATATTAGCAAGAATAAATGATAATGATAATGTCGATTAATTAGAGAATGATCCACAATAATGCGAATTAATAAAGATATTGTCGAATTAATTAGTAGATTAATTAGAAATTGGTAATGTTGCGTGAAACCAAAATGGTGCGTAAATAATACGCCGATTGAAAATAAGCGAGAAAATAGTTTATCGAATTGGACGAAATTTTATGGGATAGTTCGAGTATACGGTAGTTAATTAAAATAGTGTCATTTTGTTGAATTTCGCATTAGTTGCTTGATTGTTGATACAAGCCAAATCGTTGTTGTTTATGTACGAATTGGATGATTTAAGAACCGAGAATTATGCGGCAAAAGCTGAAGATGAAGTTGATTGAATTAAATTATAATTGTATTGTTGTTAATATTGCTAATTGTTGTTAAAGTTGTTAATTGTTATTGAGGTTGAATTTGATCGTGTTAATTATAAATTATATTGTGGTTGATATTACTAATTGTTGTTGAAGTTGTTAATTATTGTTGAAGTTGAAGTTGATTATGTTAATTATAAGTTGCATTGTTGTTGACGTTGTTGATAGTTGTTGAGGTCGAAGTTGATCGTGTTGATTAAGTTGATGCAGTTAATGCATGATTAAGTTGTTGTTGTTTTAAGTTGTTGTTGATGTTGTGGTCGGTGTATCATACATAGCATGTGCATTATTAAGTTGGCCTGGATTGGCACCACGTTGTAAGTTGGCCTGGATTGGCACCACGTTGTAAGTTGAAGGCTTATGCCTTGTTGAATGCCTCGATAACCTGACATATTTTTACGTTGGAAGTTTTGCTCCAAATGGATCCACATGCATTTGCATTTGTCGAGTCGCATTTAAGTTGTTGTTGATTCTATGTTGTTGGTGGATATTATACGTTGTTGATTCTATGTTGTTTGGTGGATATTATATGTTGTTGACTAGAATGTTGTTTGGTAGATATTATGTGTTATCGATTAAAGTAGTAATTATTGTATGTTTCTTTACTTAAGCATATGAATTATCGTACTTTCGCTTATATTATTCGATATCTCACCCTTTCTATTTTGTTGGCCGTTACCTTTATATTGGTAACGCAGTGTATTCAAGAATGAAAGAATTAGTTGATGTTGGTCCAAGTCGGTGTCTTTGCTCGACACGTAACACCGGGGACGTTTAGTCTATGTTGTTTATATTGTTGACTCTAGTTGTTATTAGTATAATT
The DNA here is from genome assembly GCA_021764765.1 of Vicia sativa. Taxonomy (NCBI): domain Eukaryota; kingdom Viridiplantae; phylum Streptophyta; class Magnoliopsida; order Fabales; family Fabaceae; genus Vicia; species Vicia sativa. The sequence goes on from CM038792.1 coordinate 60,134,304, forward strand.
TGTTGAATCCTAAGTGATGTTGTGAAATAAAAAGTTGTTAAGTATGTTGAAAGTCGAACCAGATGTTTCTAGTTGTTATTAGTAAAACACATGAAGTTGTATAACTATGAATTCGCTATGTAGTAATAAAAAGTATTTTGTTTGAAAGTTATAAAAGGTTGTTATGAGATCCTCCGAATTAAAAAGTGTTATGTATCTTATCTATTTGTGTTGTTAATGTTGAAATGTGACATCCCATGTTTTTAGTTTAAAATTTCCGCACTCTGATTTTATAATAAACGTTGGGTAGAAATGGGGTGTTACAGTTGATACTTGTGAGATCACAAATTCTAAGTTAGATATTTGAAACACACAAAATACGAATATTGAGAAATTTATTCGTAGTAAATTCATCTTATATGAATATCGTATTTGAAATTTATCTTGGTCCGATAACTGGATATGTGCTTGAAGCCCAGTAGGCTCATTATAAATTGATAAATTAATTTTCCTAACATTATGGAGAGAGAATAAACAGCTCAGAATGTGAACCAGAAGTTCAAATGAACAATTTGAAATAAAATTATTATATTATTTTGATCCTCAAAGTTCAAAACACAATTCATTTGCAAAGTTTATGAAACAAATTATCAGCTTCTAATACTCCACTCAAAGTAGGTTTTTCTATTAGATAATCACATAATGCAAATGAGTTGTAGTCGCGCCTGAAGCGTGGTAGGAAAATCAGTTCCAATGTTAAAAGTCCTCTACCAAGAAAAGTAACTAAAATTAAAGATGACCCAAATGAGGATATGAAAATTATAAAAGAATGTTGACATAATTTATTTTTTCAGTTTCAAAAGAACTAATCAAGTACTTGCTATATGAAATAAAGAGATCTCGAAAAATTATGTCATGGATGGAATGGAACTAAAATTGATATAACCAAATAAAGTCGAAATTGGCAGTTTATTTGTATACAATATAGCACTAAAGATGATAAATGATAAAGAGGATCGTGAAACAAAAGTCTATCAAAGATTGTAGACAAAGTGAGAATTGCTAAAATGAACATATCGTGAATCAAAGTCTATCCAAGACTATAGAAAAAGTGAGAAGTGACCAAAATAAATAGATTCAATTGAAGAATAATTAAACTCACTTTAAAAGTGAATTGTTTTTGGACCTGTAGTCCGAATACCTCGAGGTGTGAAACCAATGTGATATAAATGAGTTTTTGTGAAAAGCGAAATAAGAAGGGGAAAAATAAAGCTTGATGTTTTTTTTCAATGATTTTCACAAAGACCTAAGAACGAATTTGATGAAACCTATCCACTTGTAGTGGATTATATTAAGTTTCGATAATTAATTAGCCTTGTAGCACATGAAGGGCTTGATTAGAAGATGATGGATGTTTTAACATCTTATTTGTGTGGGTCACTTGATAAGGATATCAAATTGAATAAGTATCTCTATGAGTTAAAATAATATAGACACATGTGGTATAATAGTCTCGGTAAATATTTACTAACATAGAGATATACAAATAACTCCATTTGTCCTTATATTTTTATAAAAAGGTCTGGAAAAGAATTTGAAGTAATATATGTCTATGTGGATGAAATAAATATTATTGGAACTCCTGAAGAGTTTCCAAAACCTATAAATCGTTTAAAGAAATGGTTTGATGTGAAGGACTTGGAAAAGACAAAGTTCATACAAGGTGAACATTTAGACAATAGAATTTGCATACATCAAGAAGGTTATATAGAAAAAATGTTAAAACATTTCTATATGAAAAAATCTCGTATATATCAAACATATTAAATGTTCCTATGTGGATAAATATCATGTGTTGACTACTTCTATGATGATAGATCATTAGATGTGTAAAGAGTCTTTTAGACCTCTAGATGAGGATAAAAATTAGTTGGTCCCGAAGTACCATATCCTAGTGTAATTTAAGCACTGATCTACCTTTCTAATCTTAGTGTAACTATATGTTGCTAATTATGTATACCGTGAGGTATGAAGTACTATTACTCTATTAACAAGATATAGTTCTTCGCCTACACGGAGACATTGGAACGAAGTCAATATACTTCGTTATTTTAGGGGTAATTGTACATATGTTTGTATTATTCCAAAGTATCCAAATTATATTTAAAGCATTATGAATAAATAAGTCACTTGGCAAATCTTCATAATGGTACATTGCACAAATTGTTTATTTGTCAAATTCTCATAATGGTACAACTATTTCATGGAGACCAGTGAAATAAATCACATCAGAAACTTCATTAATTATGAAGAATTTTTAGCACTACATGAGGCATGTCAAGAATGTGTTTGGTTGAGATCCCAAACTCAACACACACAAAAGACTTGTGGGTTGAATTTAGTAAAGAGAAATACAACAACCATATATGAAGATAACACTACATGCATTACCAAATTGAAAGATGATTACATTAAAGGAGGTCAAAGAAAACATGTTTCTCCAAAGTTCATTTTCACTCATGATCTTAAGAAAAGTGGTGATATAAGCTCCAACAAATTTGTTCAGGTGTTAATATTACAAATCTTTTAGTGCAAAAGATTGACCTTCATTGGCAAAATATTGACCTTCATTGTAGAAGAAATGATTGTTCAGCTGAGGGGGAGAATTGAATTCGTTCAGCTGAGGGGGAGAAATGAATTTTTCTTAAAAGGTGTTTACAGGGAAATCTGGTAAACAACAGCTAGTCTTCCAAATCAAATAATTTTGGTAACTTATAGGATCAACTAGATTGATCCTAGGACACATGTCTAAGAATTTGGTATTAAACTTACATTAGGATTAAGATTCTTGTTTGGCATTCTTTCACCTATAACACTAAGATTCTTGAAGATTGTAAATTAAAGTGACTTCAATTACAAAACTTTAAATGATTAAAATAAACACTTTGACTGGAAACTTAAAGAAATGTAAAGGTTATGTAAATGATGACAAAGAAAATGTAAATGACTGAAGGATAACTCAATTTTAAAAAATCATTTAAATAAATGTTTCAAAACAATGAAATCGTATGTAATTTTTATTTGTTCTAAAAAGAACGGGAAATATAGATAAACCCACAAAAATTGGATAAGGCGGTCTACAAGACCAAAAGCATGGATTCGGAAGTCCGTTACGCAAAATGTATTAGCAATTCTCACGCCCATCGCACTTCTATGGGACCCATTTAGTTCTAAATCTTTGTGTGTGTAAAATTGAACATGCTATCTTTAATTAATATCAAGAATAAGAAAAACTAAATGGGGTTCGCTTAACATTATTTTGAGTTTGTCACTCATTCAAAAAAAGCCCAAACATAAAATATTCGTTCGCAATGGGAAAGTCAAAACTCCGTATTTCCGTTAAAAATGTCTTGGATTGTTGTATTCATTTTAATTGAAATGTTTTATTTTGATAATCCTATGAGCGAAAAAAAGGATTTGAATGGGTTGAATTGATTTTAATGGTAGATGACAAGTACCAAAACGTCGATATCCTCTAACGATTCGATACTCGAGATTGGCGATTGAGGTCAACCCATCTTCTCTCATCCAAAATTTTATTATGAAAGGAGTGAGGTGAAACAAACACTTTTTATTAAGTGTTATGGAATAAAATATTTAAGTCATTAGCCATCTCTAATGGCCCAAATATTTTACATTTTAATTAAATCGTCGGGCTAACCTCTAACAATTTAATTAAATACCATAACACTATGTTTTTGTTTTTTTGTAGAAAATTGATTTTGAAAACAAATTCAATTAATTAATTTAATTTGAAAGTGTTTTAGGGTTTGGTTGTGGATGACAAGTATCAAAACGTTGGGATATCCTCTAACGATTCGACACTCGAGATTGGTGATTGAGTCAACCGATCATCTCTCATCCAAAATCTTTGTTATGAAAAGAAGTGAGGTGAAACATTCACTTTTATTAAGTGTTATGGAATAAAGCATTTAAGTCATTGGGTTACCTCTAATGGCCCAAATATTACATTTTAATTAAATCGTCACGCAACTCTAACAATTTAATTAAATACCATAACACTATGTTTTGTTTTTTGTTTTGTAGAAAATTGATTTTCAAAGAACAAGTTCAATTAATTGTTTTGACTTGAAAGTGTTTTAGGAAAACAAGCGAGCCCATACAAGGTGGCTTTATGCTCCTAAAAGTGAGACTAGCGTGACACTAGTATTCTAAACGACCGATTGAACAATCGATCAATAGTTGTCATTGTAGAAAAGCCCAGACCAAACTATAAATGTGTGGTGTGCATTGTGTATGTTTACCTGCTTGATGAGGAGCCCAAGAGGAGGCTATGTGTTCTAATATGATAAACGATAATTAAATGGTAATTAGAACACAAGAAAATAAATCCTAGCTATTACAACCAAATCGAATTAATTTGAATAATCAAAATAGCTTCTATGTGGTGCAAGTATTGAACCCAAGCAGTCTTCAAAATTCGATAAGGCTTGACACATCTGATGAATACCAAATGAAGGTCTTTGTACATCACCAAATATACAAACAAAAACTATAATGAAGAATAGATACATTTATGCTCAAATTCATTCGAAGGTTGAATTAAATTCCACCAGAAATCAGAATAATAAAAAATAATAATTACAATGTAATTGAATTTATAAAATAAACCAAATAAAATATATGAATAAAAGTAGTATATTTACTACATTAAACATAAATGAAAATACTATACAATTGTATCTACAATACTAAATTTACAATAAATAATAAGATGGTAATACTTAAAAATACATTCACTAAATATTAAATAGAAATAGTAATCAAAAATAAAATAAAATGCTAATGAGAGTGTGTAGATATGCTAAAGAAATTGAATGTCTTGATCGATCCTGATGTCTCTCACAACAAGAACCATGTTAGTAGCATAAGTGGAAATGAATTGAAATAAATGGCAACAAGATAAACATGGTTAATGAGCATGATATTAAAATCGAATGCAACTTATGAATGAATGAGCAATTCAAGAATTTATTCATGATTATCGATTCACAAATGACTAACCAAAGAACTCAAAAGCATTAATCAATCAAAAAATGAAATTTGAATTCTAAACGCATTTAAAACCATTACAAACCAAAATCGGGCAGCCAATACATATTCAATTATGCTCCAGGCCCATTTCAAACAAGTATTCAACATGATACAGAATTCAAATGCATCATCAATAGGTTCTCGGTCATATCATGCACAAGTAAATGCAACGAAGCTCCGACCATCGTATCGTAATACAAATATCGTCACAACTAGTAAAAATCCACATAAAATGATGCCATATTAACATTTGAATTCAAAACTTGAAATTGTACTAAGAAAATCTCTTCGAAATGAACAAAATAAAATGATCAAAACGATGGAATATAGATGGTTGCCCACTTAGTTTCGGTTATATCTCAACGCTGACAAACGCGCCAATCATAAAACCATCATCGAAACTAGCTAGAGATCACTCACCACAAATTCCATTGAACATAAGCATAGAATACAGTAAATATCCCAATAGTTTCCTGTTTCTGACTTACATACCCATTAATTTGGCATCATCATCACCATCTAAAACTACCAACATCGACTATCACAACCAATAAACATCAACGTAATAAGCCATCACTGGGTTACCCTTCAAATTCAAACTTTGAATCGTATCAAATCTCAAATAAATAATTTATTATAGAAATTAATGGTTATCCCTCATAGCTTTCTCTTTGATTTCCACTCAAACACATCGCGAAATACCAAACCTTCATCGAGACTCAACTAATTGACGCAAACTGATATGTTAAAATCCACAAACTCACATTATTACCAACAAACTTCAAGCAGATATCAAAATCAGCAGCATAACAGTTAGGCTTGCTATTTCACAAATCTCCACATAAAGTCATCTCAGAAAAATTAAACCCGAATGTAACATTTACACTAATGTATGCTGAATATCCCTCTAACCATTCGTAACCCTAACATCACAACATATTTGCTTAAATCAAAATTTAAAACAAAACATACAACAATTGGAAAATCCGGATTCAAACAAAGAACCATCCATACCAGATTTGATTCAAATGGTCTTACCAATCACAAATGGGTATTTAAGGAAGGAGTCTCTTAATTTGGTACTGAAAGTCACCATATATTTCAAGAACCTGCGACTCAATGCTGTTGTTCGGACAGAGGCTGAGGCAGAGGGATCTTATGATTGTGGGATGTGGCGTTAAGAGAAACAGCTGTGAACGGAAGTAGACAACGAGCAGCCAAGTTACGGTGCTCAGAGGCTCGTGGTTGAAACGAAAGAGTGTACAACGACGGAAAGTAACATTGAATTCGGAGAACGTAGCCTGGAAGGGTTGATGCATGTGGAGGTCAGTTTCCAGAAACCCAGGAGATGAAACTGAGAGGCTGGTAGTAACTTCAGATTTGGAAGGAAACAAGGTGTTGGTCTCAGGTTGAATGGAGCAGCGATGGTAGTACTAACGATGAAGATTCGTAGCAGTGAGGAGAGCTATGGTGAGGTTGGAAAATGAAGAAGATGAGGGATAATGGTGGAAGCTTAAGGGAAACATACCATTGGGGGTTATCGAACAAAGGATGAAGGTGAAGATGGTAACGGCTGGGATTGAAAGGGATGAATAGCGACTGGGCGAGGGAATGGTTACGTGTGTGAGGATGTTTTCATTGACAGAGTTGAAAGAAAGAAGGAGAATGGATGAGTATGTGAAGGATGAACCAGAGAAGTATGCTCATAGTGAGGATGAACGGTGAAAGAGTAAGTTTCAAGGGGTTTTGATGAGGTTTATGAGTTGAACGAAGGGGAAACGGAGGGTGTGTTGAATAAGTCAAATGGAGGATAAGAAGGGTTGATGAGGGTTCATGAAGGGAGTACAAGAGAATAAACATGGAGATGCATGATATGGTTAATGGTTATGTGATGAGACTACCATGGGAAGATGTGGATGGTAGTCACATGTTTTCTATAATTTTTGCATCTCACAGGTTTTTCATCCATAAGTTATTTGGTCCTTGTTTCCACTTTTTTTTTTGCCTCCCTTTCACAGTAATATAACACATATATATATACCAAATAAATTAGGTTTTCATATTTTTCAAATGCCAAATTAATTCTTATAATTAAATGGGCCACAAAATGGATATGAAGCCCAAAATATTTCTTTGTTTGATTTTTTGAGATAAAATTAGACACTTAAAATTGTTAAATGATAAAAGTTCAACAACAATTTATCCGAAAAATAAAATAAACATATTAAAAATAAATTATAGATATCAAACATTAAAGAAAATTATCGAATATTTAAAATTGAAAATAAAACGACATTAAAAATACCCGATTTTAAAACACTTACGGTTAAAAAAACAAAATTTTGCAAAATGTATCAAAATTAGAGATCACGCCATGATCTACTACATCGTGATTCATAAATGAGTTAGAGGCTAAAGTTTGAATATTTTCCCGCTTAATTTTCCAAGACAAGGTCGAATTGTTTTAGCAGTCTGCTTATAAAACCGAAATATTGATACCATCGACATATAATCAACTTAAACGATGCAAGAAACAGGTAGATAACAAAATGAATGAAGTGAAATAACGGTATTTCACAACTACAAAACGATGTAAACATCGATTTAAACTAACTTTGGTCAATTTAAATACGATTTAAATGATGCATATGCAATGGATGAATGTCTCTTAATGTCAATGATCTAATGGAGGCTGTATGTGATACGCACTCGAAGCCTAAGCCAGATAAAATCTAGATAGGAGGGCAAATTTTTGGGGTAACAACTGGAAAGGGGATAAAGACTCAATTGGAAAGTAAAGCAAATGTTTAAAAGACTTTGTATTGATTAAAGTAAATGTTTCAAACTTAAACAAACGGTGTTTCTTATATGTACATCAGAACTCTTTTCTAACACTTGATATTTGAGTATTTTAGTGATTTGTACAAAATGAACAATCTTTAATATCCTAACACTAACCCCTATTTATACTAATTCGCCCAAATCCCATCTCAAGAAGCCGCCACGCTCAAGATTGCATGTCTTCTGAATCTCCGCCCACCGCCTTCTATGAGTAATACCGATTTGAAATTGAATCTCCTCATGTAAAATATTGAACATTCAAATAAGATTTGAATTTAATCCTCCAATGGATACTTTTCTTAAAACTAAATTTTTTTATTTCTCGAACACATAATTTGGGCTTTGTCAATCTCATTCAAATAAAGCCCAACATAAAAATATATTTGCTCGAATCCCAATAAGGTCGAAATCGCCACCAACAAATTTCCCTAAAATGTGTATTCACATACGTAGAAATATTCATTTTGAATTGTATGTTTTATTTCAATAATCCCAAAATTCATTATAGCTTTTAATGTGCATGACGCCGTCACCATCAACTACTTTCTCCAAACGCCTTCTCGTATCGCATGTATAACGGCATAGCAATCATTATTGTTCAAAAACCGCTTCCAAGACCCGATTAAAAAGTAACCTCTTTCTTTCAATAGTATGAGTAATATCGTGTCCCACTACTTTGTTTACTAAAAACTTTCTCACTGCCACCATAGTATAAATACCCACCCCTCCATTTTAAACACTTTTCTACCTTCTTCAACCTTCCATTTTTCATCCGCTACCGTGAGAAAACCCATTTTCTTTTTTCACAAAACTTCGAATAATCTTCTTTATCAAATAATGTCAATCACTAAAACAATCATCATCCAAGAGCAAGAAGGCTGGAGAAATGAAAGGCTTCTTCTTCACAAACAGAACTCACCAGTCAAATTTCGACATCCGAGAATCAAGAGTTCATCATCACCCTAAATTTACACCAACAAAAGCTATTTATGCTCTCGTGTACTCATACCTGACTGTGATCCGTAAAACCCTAGGTTTTATGAACCTTAATCTCAATGAACAAACTAAGTTTGTTGAATTTTTTCCTTGCTTACCATAAATTGAACCCATAGCAATAAAACTAAACCACCCAAGAAAATGTATGATGATTTCATTGTAAAATCTACTAAAATTCAAAAGAAAAACTTCCAAGAGACCTCCGTAGTTCTTGAGGCTAAAACAGATTTTCCCATTTTGAACATCATCGAAAAAATTTTAAACCTTTAGATCTTGCCTCATTAGACGTAGATCATATTTCCGCTCGGCTTGCTAAGATAGAAAAGAAGAAACCCAAGAGTGGAAGAACTTAGGCATTTTTGACCTTGCCGCAATCTACTAAACGCTACCATAACACTTTCCATTCGCGTGGATGATGACTCTCACCCTTTTGACATTGTCGCAATCATGGCTTTCCCACCGAAGCTTTCAACCTAAGGAAGATGCGTAAAACATCATTAATTTTGATGTTAAAACGCTAGTTTCTCCGACTATATAGGCCTCTATCATGTCAAGGAGACTGGCATCGATGTTGAGCATATATTTTCCGCCCATACTGTCAAAATATATTTGCTGTAAATCTTTTCAAGTGGGCTAAAAGGTTTATAACCTATGAAACATTTCACTGTCAAAAGTGCGTCTGAACGAACTATTATTAGTTGGACTTTATGAAAGCCCTCGGGTAGCCTATTTCCAAATTGAAAGGATATCGACCGGGCACTAACTTACTACTTGCTGGTCCATTTGGCCCTTCCGATTATGGCTCAACGCAACTTTCAACCATCACGAAACCCCGCGTAACATGGATGAAAGACCGAAATCCTACAACGAACTATGTAGGGTACCATGCTCTTGGGCTAACCTCAAATGATGAAAAATCAAATTTCAAGCCCGCTTTTGCCTATTATATGACAGCTCTTTTTCAAGAGTCACAAATTTTATCCTTCGATGGCCCTTTACAATCTCCAACTCATGGTCCTTCCTGCCATTACCCTTTTGAAGAAGTTTCGAGGACAATGTAATTCGTAAATCAAAAACATGTGGCGGCAATTCCTTTCCAATACTTCTACTAAGGATTATGCCAATACAAAGTGACATATGCTTGTTGACTTATCACTTAATTTTGTATCCCACAATTTGATTGTATCAGCTCTTCCCCAACTTTTGCTCGAAAGCTAGAAATCTGGCAAGAGTGGATTATACTCAAGGATATTGCAAAGTACCAAAGCTATCATGCTAACTTTCTTGATTTTATACTTATCTCATATCAACCTACTTTCCACATGACAATAAGCTTATATACTTGGTGGAATGAATATTATTCAAAGAGCATGCCTGATACTACTCAACTCCAAAAACATCTAACAAAAAAGCTTTTCATTGTGTAGGAAACACAAAAGAAATCTTAAGCTAACCTACATCAAAGAGATCCAGCCTTTCCAAAAATACTTTGAAACTGTCTATGATCCCACGAATCTCCGTCGAACTGCCTTTGACGCAGCAAAAACTTTGGAGGAAAAATTTAGAAAACAACTTTCAAAAATCACATTTCTCCTTCTCAGAAACCTGAATATGTATAAGTAAATTTTTCGATTTCAACCACCAAGGTTTCCTGAACCACCTACTTCGTGAGTTTTCAGTTTTAGCCTTTTTCCTCCCTACCCGTAACTAGTTTGTCTGTGGAAATATTTTCATAAACATGATAATGAAGCTAAACCGCTAAAAGGGGCGCATAGACAAGGGTACTGACAATTTCATAGGTTACCTTCGCTACGATTTGTCGTACCATTTCTATCATATCCGAACGGGGAAAGGTGTGGAAACCGCGATTCTGTGCCTTTTGATCATATTTTCTTCTTCTTTCAACCTTATATTCGATCCGACCGACATGTATACCTCTTTTAGTTGTCGAACTAAAGGCAAGTAAAAAGAACAGCTTTCCTAAGAAGCTCCACCAATGTTAAACTATGAAAATTAGGTTTCAACCTAAACATGTTTCTCACCAAATAGAACAACCACAAATGCATAGTAAATTTCATCATCCACTCACATACTACTCATCATACAATCCATTATAAAATTAGAATTCCACCCTTACCTTGAATTCTCAAGAATTTGGTTTATTTTCGGGTTCACAATTTTCTCCTCAATGGCGGTTTATCTCCCAAGCCCATCTTCTTCTTCTTCCTCTTCTCAAGTATGTTATTCTTTTCGCTTTCTTCTCCTTGTTTTCCAATAACTCACAAACCTAATTTTATTATTTATAATAACTCATAATTATATTTCTTTATTAGGCCTACTTCTTTACACCTCCCTTTCTACCGGGATTTCAACCAACGAAGCCCAAACATTATTCTATTATTATTATTATTATTATTATTATTATTAACCAACTAATACTATTATTAAAATTAATATATCACTAATCAACAATTAATCCAATTAACGCCTTATAATAACATCATAATTCCTAATCTTCGACTAATTGCAAACTAATATTTCTTAAATAATTTAATTAACACTAAATTTCCCGATCGCTACAACTCTCCACTTAGGATATTTCGTCTCTCAAAATCTAATAATTGCTACCATTCTTAACGATTTTCGTGATTCAACTCATAGATCTCCAATTCACATTTGGCTACACTACTTACCACATTTCGTCATAACAATAACTCAACATGATTTAAATCGACACACGATGCCAAACACTCAACACCTCCGACATAATTCGTTAATAACTTATCAACCACTCCAACATTACTCCTACATATCAACATTCAAAACAAAGAACAACCATATCATACTTACTCTGGATTAGGGATGTCAATGGGGCGGGCGGGCCGGGGAGCATTTCCCCATCTTTTTCCCCGCCTATCACCATTCCTCGTCTCGCCCCGATCTCACACGGGGAATTTCTATCCCCATCCCTGCTCTCAAGGGATCCCCATAGATCCTACATTTATTCATTAATATTTTATTTTTAAATGTTTATATTTTCTATAAAAAATAAAAAAATGATTTGATAACTCTAAAATTTCTAAAACAATTTAATTTAAATTTAATCAAAATAATCAACTTTTCCTATATAATTATACGAACAGGTTTATGAGAATCAAGGAGAAACAATCTACTTTTTTTCTATAAACAATAATATAAAACAGCTTTATGAGAATCAAAGAGAAATAATCTATTTTTTCCTATAAATAATTACTTATGAACAAATTTATGAAAATCAAACCTTATTGATGAAATTGTAAGAGCTGTGAATAATGAAGCACACCAAATAGAGAAGATGGAATTGGAAGAGAAGATGCTGAATGGAGATTTGACCGAGAAGAAAAAGGAGTCTAAACGTGGTGAGACTCTAAATGTCCGGTAAGAAAAATGAAACGCTTCAACTTTTTATGGTCTGATATTTACATTTCTTAATAAATACATGAATATTTATTTATTTATTTTTTAAACAAACAAAGGAAATGACTAAAAAAAACCTAATCTAATATATATATATATATATATATATATATATATATATATATATATTAAATTAACTATATTAAAATAATAGGGCGGGCGGGGTTTCATGGGCGGGGTGACTCCCTCGTCCCCGCCCCTCAAATGCCTTGGGAATTTTCTCCTCATCCTCATTTCCCCTACACGGGAAAATTCCTAATCTTGGGCTCCCGAACGGGGGATCCCCATTAATGTTCCAAACCGACATCCCTTATCTTGGATATCCAAATCGTATTATCACCTTAACAATATCTTCCACAATAACCAAAGAACAATTGCAGTACTCATTCTTTTCATCCATCTCAACTTATTATTACAACATAAATAATGGTTAAACTAATTAACAATACCCAATTGTTAAACGACTCGATAATTTGGCTGGACGGACCAACCTCGCTCGATACCACTAATGTAGCACCCCATTTTTTTCACCCGATGTTAAATATAATTAAGAATCGAGTTTCAAAATTTCAACACGCAAATAAGATGTCGATTTTCAACTTAAACTATCACAACATGCAGGTCATATTTACTTGCACTAGATACATAAGCACATCTCATTGAGATGGAAGTAATAACACCATTTAATCTCAAAACATAAGCAGAGCTTTATTTTAAAAACAACAGTGGTTGCCAATATAAAATCCAAAATAGTCCATATCTTGCTCGACATAATAACTTAAAACAAAATAAACTCCTCAAAATAAACAACTTTAATTCAACTTATTGCAACAAAAAAACGTTCATCACGGGTATCCATTCTGACGTGACACCGAATCGAACCTTGTGACTATAACCATTCGCGTTACCTTCGCGTTATCCATGGGCTACATCTACTGACGAAGGGGTGGATATCTAACAATCTAATAAGTCATTAGATAAATAATATATGATAAAATTTAGATAATGTAAATCAAGCTTCCCAGACTTATTCGAACAACCAACAATCCTAACATAATCATCGGCGTAATATAGCTGCAACAATTTATCGACACCTGACAACATTTATCACAACATATTTCCAGCAACACAACAAATCCATCATCGCAACAACTCAAATATGCAACATGGTGCAATAACTTATTCAAATGCACATGCATGGTAATTTCGTGAAAGAACTCCATCGTGTTTCGCCAAGAACAAGGCATAACCATCATCATCGTGTTTGCCATCGAGGCCAAGCGTAAGCCTTAATCGCTAATTTTTTCAATCCGATAGCGTGGGTGTCAATCAAATTGTCCACAAAGATGCAAATGTATGTGACACAATGAATCGACAATCACATACGCAACAACAATAATTAACATCAAATTAACGTCATGGTAAGCTATCACCATTTTACGAGAAATAGAGGTAACTCATCATGGCGCAACCTTCCACATAAACATCCCATTATCAACAAAATTTGTCACATCATCATAACAATCACAGCACATCCACAAGAACAACACAGAGTAACACAACTAATTTCATCCAAGACCTATGAACTCTCAATTTATTATCAACATCATCATAAAAGCCAACAATAATGATAATTAATGAAACAACATGATACAATTTATCCACCATAAATCATAATTTACAACAAGCATTATAACACGCCCGAATCAATAAAATAAACTACAAATAAATCACGTAATTGTTCAGACTATTTGACTATTTACGATTAATTAATATTATGAATCACTCTATTTTTACTTTGAACTCTTATTAAACAATAGCATCATATTCACGCTAAAATTTATTTCAAACCATTGATAATTCTAAGAAAGTTAAAATTAACTTAATTTAGTTAGTTCCCAAAATAATTATATCTAATTAAAACTCTTTAAAGTTAATTTACTAATATTATAACTTATTATTATACTAATGATATATTATATATGGTACTTAGAAAACACTTATGTGGTTTCTCGATTTACTTAGAATGAGACTCAATACACTAATTGTCATCCACAATATATAATACCAATTGTTATTTTCTATTCAACTATGTATACTAGCTCTACTTTGTCCATCATTTCTATATTAGTATCGTATAAGATTGTATGTAATGATTTTGGATTCGACCATGGCTATCTACTTCTCTCCAATACATTACGTGGAGTAATCTTGATCTGACACTTATAAGATATCTTGTATCAAAAGAAAAGCATGTACAATTTGAATTATAGAACCTATTATATAATTTTCACCACTTTTAGCTAATATAAGAACATGTATATATTACTACACTTAAGTTAAAACTGAGATACATGCCAGATATACTTTTAGTCATTATTAATTAAATAAATATATATAGTTGGTTCCCTCGTCATTCCATTTTACATGAACAACGTTTATAGAGATCGATAAAGTATCTTTGAAAACTAGTGTAGGTTGTGCTTAAAAATCTAAAGTTGATTCCCAATTTATTGATTGCATGTCAGTTTCAAATAAGTAGGGAATTTGTTGTATATAGGTGGCTTTGTCCTTCCTAATCTCTCGATTTGCGATGTGTTTCATGTGTATGACTCAAAGTATAATCGGATCATCTAAAAGCTGAGATTTTGATGGATGTACAAGTGGGATGATCTTCTTGTTGTAAATGTATGAGGATCGAGAAAGTCGCGAGATTAGGCTAAGGGGCAAAGACATTGCCTAGTGAAAATGGTTTGGAAGGGAGTTAACGGTGGCTTGACATAGAATTGGAGCGCAAAATCACGAGAAATCGTTTTCAGAGATGTTTGTATCAAGTATTTGAGGCGAAAATATTTAAGTGGGTGAGAGTTGTAATGCCAAGGTAATGTATTAATTATAAATTATGTGGTTAAATTGTCACGATAATTAATGTGTGGAATAATGTTTGACATTACTATGTGTATAGGTAGTGTCAAATTTAATGTTTCTTTGAGTATTTTAGATTTAATTATTGATGAATTATGGAATTTAGACATTAAGATTAGAATTAATAGAAATATTAGTAAAATAGAGTTGTTGCTAATTAGTTGATTATTATTTAAATAATTAAATGAATAGTTTAGTAGAGATATGACAAGGGAAGGTGGTAAAATAATTCATAAGTGAGGATGAAGGGAATGATAATATTAAGGTACAGAAATGAAAGAGACTTAAGAGAAAATTGGGGTTTTAGAGTTCATTATTCAAATCGTAAAAATAAGAAAGTAGAAGGAAGAGAAGAAGAAGAGGTAAAAAAGGAATCTGGGCAATAATAAGGAATTCCATCATTAGAGGCTTTAGAGGCAACCTTGATCTAAGGTAGATTAATTTCCAACTTTCCTAAAGGGTAGTATAATCCAGAAGTATGTGGGGATTTGTTGTATGTATAAGGTGTTTATGCGATAGTGTTGAATTGTGAATTGATTCTATGTTGATTTGTGAATTAATGATGAAATTAGTGTAACATTGCAATTTGAATTGTTGTGTATAATCTAATTAATGATCTCATGAATTAACATGTTTGATGTATGGGAAAAATCGATTTTGGGTGAAAATAAATTTATCCGAAGTAGCAGAAGAAAATTAAGTTTTTGCTCTGTATGATTAAATGTATGATTCGTCGAAAATGATATTTGGTTACCTCGAGACCAAAATTTTAGAGTTTAGTTCTTGGTTCCTTTGAAGTAACCCAGAGTTTACCATTATGGGGTATAAGATTTACCTCGAATCAAAATTTGGAGTTGTTAGTTCTTAATTTGATTGAAGTAATTTACCTTTCTAAATGTCACATTTACCTCGGGAAAAATTCGTAATGACGTATCGGGGGTTGATAACCGGTTACCGATACGAGGTAACCCGTTACTTCCTTTGAAGGCGACAATTTTTAAAACTTTGAAAATCCATAACTTTGCGCTCGAATTGTTCGTTTGACGCCTTTAATGGTCGCCGTGGAGGAAACGTTTCTATCGTATAAGAAGCTGATATAGTAGTTAATTATTTTATGAAGTTAACCTATTTCACGAAAGTTCTTAATTGTGTGTTATAAAAAATTGTGTGGAAATTGATGATACGTGTTGCATTGTATTGTTGTTGTTGGTTTACAGTGGATGAAGCGGTAAGATACGATGATGATTGAAATTATGTATTATGTTGTTGATTGCATGATTATGTCTAAATGGCATTCATATTGCATCGTTGTTGTTGTTGGCTCAATCTTAGATGGAGTGTTAAGCGAGGTGAATACATTGTTCTCTTTTGTTGATGGCTCACAATCACAAATGGAAGTGGATTAGTAGTTAGGTGAACGATTGTTCACTAAAATGGAACCATGATCCTAGATGGGGTGGATTGGTGGAAATCTAAAAGTACCACGTACATTGTGTCAATGTTGAGTTGCATTTTCATACTTGTTGGTTGATGTTAGATTTTAAAATATCGGGGTTGCCTCTTTTTTAGTTAGTCAGCGTTATTATACGATGAGTAACACTCGGGTTGAGAGGATAAACATTTGAATTGTTTATTTTAATTTGGTTTTTATATTTGTTGATTCAATTCATAATTTTGGACTCCGGAATATTTTGTTGATGTTATTTTGTTGAATATGAAATATTTCTACTACTTCATGAATTGTTTATTTAAAAATTATATTGTGTTATCCTCGTATGTGTATCACATTGAATAGGCTTGAGGTTTTGAGCATGTGACATCCACTATTATGTTTTTTGAAATTTTAAATTTACTGATTTTTATATAAATATATGGAAGTCATGTGTGTGTTATAATTGTTATTAAGCCGGAGTCAGATACATTCGGCCAGGTTATTAGAAGTCTTTAGTGTGACAGTGGAATCTTATCATTGTTTCATTCCTTATTATGTAACATGTGTGAAACATTGTTGGTACTTTCTTGTTGTTACAATCCTTGTTTAAGGGGTGATTGAAACAGTGGGAGAAGCTTATTCTTTGAGATGGATCGGTGTGAACAATTGATTTAGTGTGTGAATTAAAGGGTGAAAATGTTGGAAAGCCGTGTTGTTTCCAATTCAAAAGTACAAATTCAAGATTTAAGTCTAATGGTCGAGAGGAAGCGTTCTTAAGGAAAAGGCTGGAATCTCATCGGTAAACAACTAAAGAAGTGGATGAAGGATTAAGCTACGATATTTTCATTACTAACATCAAATGTTGAAACAAGATGGCCCGATGAGTTGCAATTAGTATGTGAATTTCACAGAAGTTTTCCCAGATGATATTCTGCATTGTACCTTAAGGAAAGAGATGTAGGTTTGTTATTGATCTTGTTCCTCGTACAAGACCTATTTACATGGCTCCGTGCAGGTGATGTTGCAAGTGAATTAATTGAATTGAAAGCTTGAGTTGAAGAGTTACTTGAAAGGAAATAAGTTTGTGAGACCAAGCATATCTCCTTGGGGAGCTCTAGTGTTATTGGTAAATAAGAAGATGGTTGTATGAAGGACTTTGTGTTGATTAAACCAATTTGAATAAAGTAGCAATTAAGAAAGTATCCACTTAGGAATGAATGACTTGAGACTATCGATTTGGTACCTCAATGGAAGAACATATAAGATACTTGGGATATAAATTCTTGATCGGATACCTTTCACGGTCAGAAAGTTCAAGGTTAAGACATTACACAGCGACTTTACGCCTAAAAGCGGTATTGAAGCTAATTGGGAAGAAGTGGAGTTAAGGGTTTGCTTGCACAAATTTCTAATAGAAGGCCAGAATTCTTAAGGTTATGAGTCTCCATGATTTTGAAGATGTTCTAGCTTTATTAATTTATGGTTTGGTTCTATTCCCAAATCGGACCAATTCATAGATCGTTACCGATAAGATATTCCCTCACTTGTTAATCTTGTATTGCTACCTTGCTCGGAGATATTTTGCTTCTCTTCGCTTT
Source organism: Vicia sativa (assembly GCA_021764765.1). Classification (NCBI taxonomy): domain Eukaryota; kingdom Viridiplantae; phylum Streptophyta; class Magnoliopsida; order Fabales; family Fabaceae; genus Vicia; species Vicia sativa. The sequence goes on from CM038792.1 coordinate 60,152,646, forward strand.
TCGTGCTATAAAGACAAGGGGCTCTTTTGTGTTGCGTACCCCCTTATTGTCGGTGAAGTTTTGTTACGCTGCTTCGATGGGTAATGAAGAATGAACAAGGCCAAAATTAACCACCGAAAGGTTGATGTCACTGTCTCATTGGGATGTGGATGTGGTATACTGTGTAAGAAGATCTCCTTTCATTGAGCGTTGTGGGAATCCCATGTGTTCCCGCTCCTTGGCATAAAGGTATCACTTACAATCCTTCTCAGCGTTATGTCAATTTGGTTATGCTAGAAAATGGTTCTCATGATATGCTTATCCAAGACATTGTGTTTATTCAACAACGATCGGTATGTCAAGTTATACACTTGTTTTAGGCGTGGTGAGAAAATCTTTGATACCAGACTTTGAGGCAAAAACTCCATTCCTGGGGAACCTTACCTCAAGCGTGCAAGCTCGTTACTCAAAGTCTCATAAGGCCATATCTTTGCTAGCATGATTGGGTTGATTTAGAATCAAAATGAAAGATTGGATAATGATTTCAAATCAAATATTTTTGCATTAGGGCAATGGTTTTCCTTGACTTTGTTAACCTAATTGTTACTATATATGTACAAACAATAACACATGTGAGGAGTCATTTGATGCCTCCGAACCTAATTCAAGGTTCTAAAAATTGGCAAACAAGGCCACATAGGGCAAGTTCAGGCCAATTCATCGTTCGAGCACGAGGTTATAGATGTTATACGAAGTGAAGCTGTCATCACAACATCAAGCTTTCTTGAATCGATCCGGCCAAGTACCACGGTTTGCATCTTTTTTTTTAATATTTTTCAATCGAAGACATTCATCATAAACATGTTTTGATCATATATGTTGTGTTTGTATGAATGTAGAAGCTTTTGGGCGGTTTAATTTGAGTTTCATTGTAAGTATAAAGGAATTCCATGGTTGGGTTTTGACCTCATGAATTGAGGCGGAGTTGGAAAATTGGCCAAACCAAGGCACCATTGAATTGAGGATAACTTCCGGTCGATCTATGCCTACGGGTGGAATTTATAACTTTATTTACGAGTTTTGATTTTGCGGGGGGCTATAGCGACTTCTGAAATCATTGTTAAAAGCTTCTCTGATCTTGGTAAGGTAAGTCCCAGAAAAATTAAATTGATGGGGCGATGGAAACGATCATCGTTCGCGCGTTTTTAAATAATTTTCAAATTTTGTTTTCATATATATATTTTGTTTGTTTAAATAGCAATGAGACATTGTGGATTCGGATAAGCAAGGTAGCGTGATGGTCATCCATAAAGACTTGGGTTATCCAGTGCGTAATATTTTACTCTTTTCTTTCCCATTGCTTTTTTCCTGTTATTTTTCTTTCAATTTATTTTCTTATTTAATTCTTTCATAATTTTTTTAAATATTATAAAAACCCTAAAAAATATTTTAATTTTAGATTAGGTTTTGAAATGTTTGGTATTTTTAAACACAAAAATATTTTATTTTTCTTTCACTTAAATTATTTTTACAATTAATTTTTAATTAACTTAGAAATTAGGTTTTCTCATTTAAAATCGATTCAAAAATACAAAAAAAAATATTTTTCTTAATATTAGGGTTTTTAGGACGTTCGTATTTATTAAAATAATTTTCCTTTGTTTATACTTTATTTTATTTGAATATTAGAAATCGATGTATAGGTCATGGGGATAATTTTGTAATAAGCAATAATTTATTATTACGCATTTTTTTTCTATATATAAATGGGATGTACATAGTATAAGTATGAATTTATTTTCAGCATATCATATTATATAACTTCACTAAAGCCATGTATTAAATGAAGTTTTCCTTTCTATTTTATTTTATGAGTATAATGTTGATGTGATTTAATACATTTGTATGAATAAGATATCCTCGAACATAGAATAAGCTTTATTCGAGATATAATATCGAAAATAACAACCTCACTTACACCTTTAGAATGATCCTCTCTTTGCCTTATACAGTAATTAGGGTCCCTCGAACATAGGGATACCGTACAAAGGCAGCTTACGAATAACATCATCATAGTCCATTGATTGCAAAGATGTTGGTCTAACATTGTGCTCCAAAGTTGCCTACAGATATATGATGCATCACGGGTTGTTGCCAACTGAATAAATGATGATGCGTCCCTTGAAATCTTGCAAGATGGCAATGTTGTGACCATTCATTTTCGTATTTCCTTCATCAATGGATGAGAACTACCTCTTAGCCCAATGGTATAGATGTACTTGTCTGAGAAGGAAGATAACAAAACAGCATTTTATCGATAGGTAACAAACAGACAATTGCTTTTTACTATAGGTAAATACCTTTCTTTCGCATTTACACAATATGATTTTCAAACAACTTGTATACATTCATGAAAGGTGATACAAGAATCATTACAAAGTCGGCGATAAAATATTTTTAAAATAATCACCGCAGCATGAGAGTTTGGTGAGCTAAGCAATTAGAGCTCGTGAGCCTTCCTACGGATGAAAGGGTCTTAACACCTTCGCCTTAACTTACGACAGAATGGTGCAAATTAATACTGTTCTTTCACCTTTCTTATTGGATAAAGAAAAGTCGGGGCGACTCTTGTAGAATGACATTTGCGTTAAAAGCGCCAAAACAACCAAGTCCAGTTCTCCCACCGTTATTCTATATTATTTTTCATATTTATATTATTTTCATAATTATTTATTTTATAATTATTGTATTATTACCTATTTATTCCTTAATATTTCTGATTATTGTATGTTTATTGTGGTATTATTATTTTGATAATATTTTATTTATCGGTATTTTACAATTTGCCGGCTAACCCCATCATGAAAATTAATCGCTTATTCTGACACTAGTTGATCCTAGGTATTGACTATATTTGCGTGTGTATCGTAAAATATGTTTTACGTTTTAGAAATCCTATGGAAAAAGGCGGCGTTCTTTAACCAATTAGCAAATTTTGTTTATATGGGGTTTTTAAACCATTTATTTTTACCAGGAAAATAACATATTTCTTTGTAGTGTATGTAGCAAAATCGAAGGAGGAAAATAGAGAATATTGATCTCGAGGATAAACTAAGTTAGCGAGTGCTTATTTTGCTAACCACTTTTAAAATATTATAAGTGAAAAATTACTTAGAATTAGTGTTAATTAATCTATATCTTTCGACTAAGGAACATTAGCGGTTTAAGAAACTATCTCATACTTATGTCTTTTGAGTACATTTCAGACTGAGAGTAAGAATGGTGTGTGCTAGAAATGATCTAGCATAAAAAGAGTTTATATAATGATTTTTCCTAAACTATTTTCATCATAATTGGTAAACAACTTTAACTCTCATAGTAGTCTATTTTAAAAAAAGTTGATTGATATTGTTTATATCAAACAGTATATTCTACATATAGCCTTAGTATTTTGATGATAACTTTACATTTTTTTACTAACAATTGTATACTCTAATAGGTTTTTGTACATAGTGTAGCTTTTGTCTTATGGTTCAATATTAAGAGATATTGAAAAATGGCCGAGCATTTATGTCGGGGTTCAGGAACTCGAGCAACAACAGGAAGAATACTTTTGGCATTTTACAAGTTAAGTGATTAAAATATGTCTTTATCACGATTTTAACAAGTTAATAAAAGTTTTGATCGTGACTTATTCAAGGAAAGCTTTTGAATGCCTTCCTGAAAGCTTTACTTATGTTATTACCAAGTTTAAAATCATGAGACAAGGAATTTTCATTTAGGAACAAACTTCTGAAGATCACGAACACAGATTTAGAACGAATAGTCAACAGATTGACGAAGCGAGATTTCTATAAACAAGACCTTCAATTAAAGGTTACAAAGAGTCTTAGGTTCCTCGAAGATTACTAGTTTTGTCTTCTATAGCAAACTTCATCTGATTATATCGAAGTCTGAAATAGGTTGCCTCCGAGGAATCGACGAAAGGGTTGTATGTGTTGTGTTAAAGTTCAGTGAAAAGAATGAATCAACTAATTTCAACAAATATTTGCTGCAAACAAAAATTACAAATCTCAAACAAAAACCCATTAATCAACACATAGTATCAACAAACCATTACAATCTTCTTAAACCTATTTACTGACTTTCTTCACAATTACAAATATCACTATCAAGAAAAAGTAGAGCAAAACATAAAGAAAAGAAGGAGATGGGTTCAATCTTCAAGGAGAAAATTTTTTCTGTAACCTCCATAAGATCATATTTGCCTCATTACATCTTGCAGCCTCCGTGACATTCAAATGATTACAAGCTTCGCATCTTATACCATTTCTAGTTCCAATTCATATTCCTTTGTTTCCTTATGTTTTGATTCATTATTTTTATTGTTTTAGTTAAATATGTTTTCCTCTTTCCTATAAAATTACAAAAATGCTTTTAATTTCAATAAAAAGTTGAGATTTAGTCCCTATAAAAGAAATTTTTCTTGGTTTTAGTCTCTGTAAAATTCTTTTGCGAAGTTTTAGTCTCTTTACATGGGAAGAAAAACCCGTGCGAAATAGTTTATAAGATGTTCTTCGACATTTTTATAAGAACTAAAAAACAAAATTGAAATGTATAGAGGGAAATATATTTAACCTTTTTAATTGCCTGTATGGTTTGGGCATGTCTAAGTTTGGATAATTAGTTTTCCATTTTGCCAAAAACGTTTGACTCTAAAGTATTAGGACTAGCTTTTTAAGAGGGTAAAATATGTTGAAAATCATTTAAAATGACCAATTTGTAATTAACTTTTTATTTTATTAGGTTTTTCTATTAAATTGATTTAATATTATTAGGTTATTTATTTTTGTTTAGAAAAATCTCAATTCCAAAATATGTTTCTTTTCATTTTATTAGATAAAGTAAAAAACATTAAAATTCATTTTTGTTAATTATTTTTCCACTATTATAAGAAGATTTCTTTTAGATTCATTAAATATTTGATGTATCTAGACTATATATAAGTTAGATACATTAATAATTTAATGAACCTAAAAAGTGAATTTTTGGTTATAATAGTGACCAGAGGGAGTACTTTTGAACAATCCATTTACATTATCATTTACTTCGTTTAAACGCCTTTTGTCAGTCACGAGTTACCTTTCAGTCGGTCGAATCATTTTGTGGAAACTTCATTTATACTTGTTCCTTATTTATAGAAAACTGTTTCTCATAGTAAGGATTCGACAAAACAAGTTATTTTCGGTCTCTTAGCACATATCTTAAGATCAACTAGTCGATCTTGCAAGTAACCCTTAGTTTTTAGACTTTGGAAAGACTAGCGGGTTTTTAACATTTTCCACAGTAAACAGCCTATAAGAGCGAGCAACAAGTAAAACTTTGAACACTCAAAATGTCTAAAGTATCACCCTTTAAAAGCAATCAAACAACACATAGTTTTCTACCAGAACTACATAGCCTTGAGTTCTCCATTGCACTTGGAGATACGTATGAGCAAGACCCAGAGTCTGGTCAGGCCCAATAAACTAAAAACAAAAACTTTTCCTTTTCCTTTTTCCTCGCCCACTAAGTAAAATATTACAAACTTCCACGCTAACACTCACTCGTATGACTAACTAAATGGGCACAATTTAGTACAAAGGATGCGAGGGGTGCTAATACCCTCCCCTCGCATAATTAACTCCTAAATATGTTCATGGTTGTGATGACCATTCCTTTTCCCTCGTGGTTTTATTCGTCATCTTCTCTTTCCACTTGGAATAAATAAATATCAATGACGACTCTGTTGTATTTTGAGTGCGTGATGCGCTCGGGTATTTTTTGCACCGTGACAAACAACCACCTTGATATCAGAAAAAGGATAACATATATCCCACCTAGTGAAGAGAAAATCATACAGGGGAATTGAAAAACCTTCAAGAAATTTGTTTATCCTGTATATTGGGCCTATTGAGAGATCAACCAATATGTGGGGTTTCCAACCATAGTGTCAGCATTTGCTATAGTCTTGATAATGTTTAAGGTGGATGGAGTCCCAACCACTGGCCACTCATTGATATCTCATGGCATTATCTCGACAACTAATCAAGTCACCTTCGAGCCAATTCATTAGCTTTAAAGCGATAGTCGGACTAAATTAAGATATAACATGGGTTATCCTTGGTACACCAAATGATTCGCGATCTCAAGATCATTTGGCTTGACCATTCCTCCTTCAATAAAACCGCATAAAGTTATAAGTGTGTTCCTCTTTCACCGAGCAACTTATATTTTTGCCTTAATCAAAATGGGATGGGAATTGGTCTTTCAATAAGATCCCCACCCCAATGGTTTTCCTAAAGGAGAGTTCTTGAAGAGTCGCTGACAACACTCTCTCATAAAAGGAGTCTATAAACATTCACATAGGGACTTAAAACCCTTATCCTTTGAATTTAGCAATAGCAAATCGAGATTATGGTCAAGGCGAAAGTGTTTGTTCTTTTATCCTTTTGTGGTCTTTGATCTAGTATTGATGATCTAATTGACTTGAATTCTAACTTGATCTTCATTGTGCCCCTCTTAGAAGATAGTTTTCTTGAGTTAACTTGAGATGACTTGTTTGTTTTTGACATTGTAGTTTTTTCTTCTTCTATTTGTATTTGTTTTGGTCTCTCTGTCGTAGATTTTGCTACATCTTGTGTCAATCATCTACGTATCAATATTTTATTGTATTTTTTACTCTTTATAATTAATATAAGATTTTGACTTTTAAAAAACTAAAATTATAATTAAACCTTATATAAATAAATAAAATAAAAGAGTTTAACAAAAATACATTATTTACATAAATAAAATAAAACTTACTACTCCATTATCAAAACTTTCAAACTTCATGTAAAACTTTTACTACTACTATCAAAATATATTTTGTGCATACTCTTTTCTATAAATAAATAAAAAAAGGTAAATTGCATTTTCAAAAGAAACACAGTGAATTCTAGCTTCCTTTGTCTCTTGTCAACAAGGATTCAATCTCATCTCAGGTTATTCATCTTCTCCAATACCATTGCCTCAAAGTATTCTTCTTTGTTAGCTTCATCATCTATAAGTCTTTCTTAGACCCAAAATGCAGTAAAATTTTGCTCACCATTGATAACCCATTTGAATTGATAGCATGTTTTAATCAAAGAATTTGTCTTTTATAGCATATATGTCTTTACCTTGAATGCCCGTTAAATGTTTGTTGAAATGTTTCTTTTACCTGTTTTTATAGACATGATAATTTTGGTGCATTTATTGTAGTTACTTTTTATTCACTGTACATAAACAAGAATTCACCTTTCTAAATTTGAGATATGAACCATTTGGGGTAGTGAATGTATGCTACATTGTAGAATTTTGATAGTCATGCATTGGTAGTAATATGGTATGAATAGTGGTGATAACTGGTGAGTTATGCCCAACTTATTTTTTAGGCAAAATGTAACTTACTTTAGTTATTAAAGGCTCAAGTTTGCAGTGCTATGTTCTATTATAATTCCAATATCAAATTGTTTAAAGTAGTTCAAAATAGATTATGAACCTTTTTAAGGTTTGAGGAGTGAGCAATGTATGACTTTCTACTTTTGAAGCATCACTCAAAATCACAATTTGCAACATTATTTTTGCATGTTTTCATTTTCTTCGATGAATTCAAATATTTTACTGTATGAAGAGAATAGACCCAATGCTCAAAATACAGTGAGGTTACTATAGATAAATTTCTCGACTTTGAGAGAAACCCCAATTTCAAACTTAAAGGGAAATGATCAAAAAGAAAATTTCTCGACTTTGAGAGAAACCCCAATTTCACTAAATATGACAATAAGCGCCATGGTTAAGATTAAAGCCTAGAAATTACCCCTGCCCATGAAATAAGAGCATAGAAAGAAACCGAACTGTAGCATCAATCTCAGCATCTTTGGGCTTGCATTGTTTTATCAAAATGGTTTTTGATGCATAGTTTGATTTGCTTATTGCATTTATTTATCTTATAAGTCACAATAGGGCTATGGTATTCAATGTTGATAGCATTCTAATTTGAATGTTCTTTTGCTTCAGCCATGATCACTTTACAAAATCAGATCCTATTGGATAAGGATATTAGGAAAAAAACTATTGGCATCAACTTGTAAAGTGATTACATGTGGTGAAAAGAGGTGTATAGAGTTTTTTATTCTTTTCCTTATAGAACTGTCCCAACTAACTTATTCACAAAGTAAAGCTTTTCTAATCAGGGCAGGGCATTTGGTCTACTAGTATGATTCTCGCTTTGGGTGCTCGGAATTGAAGGTGGTTAGTAGTTTAGCTTTTCAATGTTTTAGCTAAACACAAATATGCTCAGTGTTTTAATGTATTGTTGAAGATCTGAAAGCTGACAGGGTTGACTTATTAATTGGTTTGGTAAAATACCCATATGCATCAGCTTTATGCCTTGAGGTGAATGTTATGATACTTTGAACAATGTATTAGTTGTCAGACTTATGTTCTAAACTTCTAATATGATAAACTTTGAAGTCCACGAGGATGCTGCACCGAATGAGTTGAAATACTAGACGAGAAAAATCCTGAAAAAATCGGGATAGGAATATGAATAGGAATAATAGCATTAAAGAGAAGAAAGCATTGAACTAGTAATCTAACACCTATTGTAAATAAGATGGTTAAATCACGACTTGATGGTTTGGACATGTGGAGGAAATTAATAGATTGTATAGTAAGGAGAATAGTTGAATGGTGCTCCAGCCGCTAAATGCAGAGAAACACTATGAAAAAAAATACTAACGAAACATATAAGAAATGCTTAAGAGGTCCAAAATTTGGCTATATATATATGATCCATGTTAGAATATTATGAGGTTAAAACATGATTGTTGTTGCATATGTGAAAGTGTTAGATGTGTAAGCCATTTTGGTTTTAAATTTAAATAGTGAACTTGTGTTTAACAGTAATGTAAGTGTAAAATTTAGGAATACAACTCCACTATCAAGAAATGACAACATGAAAAGTGGTAAAGATAATAGGTCTAAATTCAAATTTTCTGAAAATACTTTTCTACATTAAATTATTCACAAACAAAATGTTTCCATCACAGGGCATTTGGTCTAGTGGTACGATTCTCGCTTCGGTGCGAGAGGTCCGAGTTCGATTCTCGGAATGCCCCATTTTTTTGAAAATTATGAGTTTAAGTACATATAAGTTCAGTGTTTGTTAATTGAAAATCTGGAATACTAAGCATCAGTTTTTGTTTAACTTATGTCTATGCTGTGTGTAGTACTTGTCCCTCACCATGTTAGTTTCATTATCATGACACAGATGGCACCTTATTGCTGCTGGCATCATTGAGATGTTGAAGAAGAAACAACTGCAGCGGACCATGTTGTATGTATACACAATTTCATAAGTTAACAACATAGATTTTATTTAACTTTTCTCAATCCAAAATGGGCATTTGGTCTAGTGGTATGATTCTCGCTTAGGGTGCGAGAGGTCCCGAGTTCAATTCTCGGAATGCCCCTTTTTTTTCTAAAATTAGATTTTGCCTGCTGTGGGACTGGTTGATGTATCGAATTTTGATCTATTCTTTGCACATCTTGTGCTTAGTTTAGATCCTGTAATATATTATTTTCTTCTTCAAAAAAGATCCATAACAAAACTATATCACAGCATAATTTACAATACTCAGATGTAAACTATATATACAGTCAAAAAAGAAAAAGAAAAACTAGTATGTCACCACTCACCTACATCATTCCTTGAATGACCTTGATATCAGTCTGCAATGCAACATTCACTCTACCATTGATGGATTTCAGTCCTCTGCCCATGTGAAACAACTTTTGACTTGAAACCGAGAGAATAGAATATTATTCCATCTAAGTATAATTATGTTTGTAATTATTATCTTTAATGTGTAATTATTTTCCTAAGTTTGACCGATACACTGTAACTTGTATATATCCCTCTCACTATTTTGAATAGAATCAACACATTGCATTATAATATTTTATAGTATGATATTTCCCTTCTTACATGGTATCAAAGCCGCTGCCACCGGCTCTCCTTCACACCAGGCCGCTGCCGCCATCAGCTTTCCAGCGCCGCTCACTGCTGCAACCCCACAATATGTTCTCTGTTTATCAAGTGTGGTTCTGTTCTGGCCGATATGTTCTAATTCCGTCATCGGCCGTGCGTTCCGTTCTGGTTCAGTCGGTTGTTCATTCAGTTTTGGACAAGATTAAGTATTCTCTGTTTTGCTTTGGTTTCTGTTTTGGATCAGTGACTAGAGGGCACATATTTTATTATCTGCTCTGTTAGCCATATATCATCGCATCGTTACCGTGTTGATTGCCTCGCCGCTGTCAACATGTTTCCTGTTGTTGTCATGCCATCCTCCGCCTCCGTCTATTCAATGGTTGCAATGTCTTCCTCTGCAACCTCTCCTGCGAAATTTGACTTTCACCTTGTCCTTATTGTCACCAACATAAAAACAACATTACCTTTGTGCTAGAGATCGAGAAGGATCACTACACTATGTGGGCTGAACTATTTGAAATTCATGCCTGTGCCCACAAGGTTCTCGATCACATCATTCCTCAATCGACAAGGAAAAAATCGTGCCCACTGATGTCAATTTTGAAATGTTGACAACGCTTGATTCCATGGTTCTTCAATGGATTTACTCCACGATCTCCCTTGATTTACTTACCACCATTTTGGAAAAAGGATCCACTTATGGTTACGGAATCGTTTTGGATGACATCTTTGAAGACAATCAAAACTCTCGTGTTGTTTCTCCCGAACATGGTTTCTCCTCCTCTCATATGGAGGATTTTCCTAATGTTTCTGCATATTGTCTGCGTCTTAAACAACTCTATGATCAATTGAAGAACGTTGGAGCATCATTCAGTCGTCACTGATATCTGAATTATAGCGCTTGCTCATTTAATAAAAATATTTAGTAGTTGACCGTACATGATCAGAAGGATCGTCGATGGCCCACGAACTGCGGTAGGAGAAAGATTACCTGCAAGACACTCCGATGCCAAAGTGAGAAAGGGCAAGAGGAGAAAGCAAGTAGAGAAGTGAGTGAATGAATGAATACCTGACCCTCTCGATTGAGAGGGTATTTGTAACTCCCAACGCTAGGCCAAGGTCCAGTTAGTGGGTTGGTTTCGCGAAACCCACTAAGGGACTTCCGGGCTTACGTGAGAATGGAGTCTAGCGTGGCCTCCTTCCAGCTCCGAGATATAAGAGGCGGTTGACCGTTATTCTCGGAGGGCATAGTGATGGTTAAGTGGCCACGTAGCCCATGCACGTGGGGAAATCCCCACCGTCATGAGAAGATGGGCCTCCGGGTCCTCAATGCCCTCTGGAATGGGCCTTAACAGTTGTGGGCCAGATGCTGGTCCAATCCAGAACAAGAGCCCCCAAGTTATCGTTCTCGAAGAGAGTGATGACTTTGAGCCAACTGCCCTTTCGTCGAGGATATCCGTGAGGGTTTTGAGCGTCGGGGGAGAAATTTGTCCTTGGCGGGCGCATGGCCGACTTATTCCGTCGAGCAGATCGACACAGGTGATGAGCTTGTCTCAGCCTTCATCGAGCGTCTTTTACGTCAGGTTTAATGTCGAGGAACTAGTTGTAGGCGAAACGTCATGACGCGTGGGCTCGTATTCACGTCAGCCTAGGGGTGACAAGTGCCACCTGTCGTGGATTTAGGCTATACATTTAATTTCGGGAAGTCCAAGAGCCTCAATAGGGCGTGACTCTTCGTATGCCTAGGAAAGTTTAGTTATAAAAGGAAATTAGGGTTTCATTTGACCTATTCTCCATTCGTTCCTTCAGTTTGAATTTTAGAATTCTCTGCACGAGGCTCCAAGAATCTTCAAGGCTTCTTCAAGGATCTCCAACAAACTTCATCATTCAAGTAAGTGCTCCTCAATTTTTTCGTATATTTCTTCATAGATTTGGGGTTTTAGGAGGAAGATTCATGGGGATCCTTGAGCTTCTGATGGATGTTCATGATCTTGGGATGAATGTCTCGGGGAGATGTATGAACGTCACGAGGACCGTCATGAATCTCTCGAGGAAACGCATGAACATCTCGGGGAATAGCGTGAATTTCTTGGGGAGTCGCATGAATGTCTCGGGGATTGGACTGACTTTATCGGGAGGATTCATGAATGTATCGGGGACCTGCATGGATTCCATGGGTAAGTGTATGATTATTTCGGGGAAGTCGTGATTACAGCGGGGATTAATGGATTCCCCGGTGAACGAGAGTTATGTCCCCTTAGATGGGTGTCTCTTCGACGAGGTTGATCGACTTAAATTCGTGGGCTGAAGGGTTAAGTCAGAGGAAATCCCGTGTAGCATTGTTGCGCCGAGCACCTCGTCCTTTCACTTGACTTGCGGTGGAAGGGTGGATTTGATGATGTCGAATTCACTATTCTTTCGCTGCTTTATAAGTATCTTGGCTCAACTAGTCGAGGAGACATGTGGAGAAGGTCCGAGCAACTGTCAACGTGTTCGGCGTGCCACAGATTTATCGTGGATTGCGCCCGAACCGAGGGATTACAAGTCTGAATTTGCTGTTGATGCTTCCTAGACGAGGGAATGGATCCTTAATAGGCAATCCAAATCCCCGGTGAATCTAGAAGGATATGCTCCACTTATGCGAAGACGCATTTTCCCATGTATGAGTTTGTCTTTCGAGAGGCGAGGATGTGCATGCCCTTCACAGGTTTCCAGACTGGGGTCTTCACGTGGTTAGATCTGGCCCCTTCTCAGATCCATCCGAACGCCCTGGCTTTTATGCGGGTTTTCGAGCTGGTTTGCCGATACCTCGACATCGGCACCACACTTCCCCTCTTCTTCAGGATCTTCCTGCTTCAACGGCAAACAATCGATGGTATTCAAGCCTGGGTGTCGTTCAAACAGTTCGGGAAGCTGTTTCGGCCTTATTTGGAGTCTGTCCGGGATTTTAAGGGGCGTTTCTATGTCGTGAAGCCCCTCACCAGGAAGGCCGAGGACACCCTCTATACTAGGTCCTTGGAAGTTGATGAACAGGGCAACGGGGTTGATAAGTTGACCGCACGATTCCCATTGGAGTGGGAGAATAAGCATTATAATCAGGGAGCAGATTTTTACTCCGTGAGAACCGAGCAATTGGATGCACAGGACTAGCTTTCTCATGAAAAGCTGGCTAACTATGGCAAAAGTTTTACGACGGCCATCTGCGTGGATTGTGAGGGTAATGTCCTCCTGGATGAACGTGGGGAGATTGAGATAGTCAGTCGGTTTATAAACACTAAAGCCCTTCTAGACTGCCCATCAGACAAGGACACAATGATACTTCTAGGTAACTTCCCCGCAGACCCTCGACGGGTCCTATCTTACTAATTATGCTATGTCTCTCGGGGAACGTATGCTGAAACTGAAGCCAAAATCCGCTTGAGGTCGTGTTAAAGATCGCGTTGCTGAACTGCAAGAGCAAGCGAGGAAAAGTAGTCAGGCGGGCGGATCCACTCCTTCCCCTCGAACAGACCCTGGGTCTTCTCTTGAACAACCCTTGAAGAGGAAGCAGAGGGATTGTCTCGAATAGGGGGCTTCAGGGAAGTCGCCGGAGGTTGCAGGCACTTTCGTACTGCCCTCCTATTATGGCAACCTCACATCTTCGATGATGTGAACTCTCTGGGCGTGCAGGAGGCTGAAAGGGAGGCCATCCTCTCGGAGGAAAAAAAGACTCGTAAGCAAGACCTCAACAAGGATGTGGTCGTTGTATTGAGGGTGCTCGAGACGGTGTTGACGCTTAATGATGAGGCTGCCTCCTCAAAAGACACTCTCGACCAGGCTCGTGCCAAGATGTACGAGTTGGAGACCCAGAATAGTGAGTATTATAATGAAGTCATGAAGCTTCGGGGGCCGCATGAGAGGCATGTCCAATTGGCCAAAGTGCTGAATGAGTTGAGATCCCAGGTGGACCCTTTGACCACAGAGAATAGACAATTTACTTCTCACGTGAAGGAGCTCGAGGAGCTAGTGGCCCCAACTGAGGAGGAGTCCACCGTGGTTTCTCTTCAGGAGGGATCTGGTCGGTGGATCCGAGTGTTCGAGGAAGATATGGTGGAGGCCCTTACCTTTGGATTTGATCAAGCCATCCATCAAATGAAGGTAGTCAACAATGGGGTCGAGCTAGTGACCGAGGGGATTGGTCCCTTTCACAAAGTGGTCGATGAGAAGATTAAGCCTCCGCCCGACGTCTAGAAGGTTATCTTTTTGAAGTTTTTGTTGGACCTGTGCGTCCTTGTTTTTTCTGGCCTGCATTCCGTTTCTTTTGATTTGTTAGAACTTGTTGGCTAAGCCCGTACTTGCATATTTGGTTTGGGCCTGCGAGCCCTTGTTTTGTAATTGATATTTTATCGACCTAGTTGGTCAATTAACTATGTCATTTGCTTAGCTATTTTATATGCTCAACCTTGTAATTGTTTTCAGCGTGTATGTCGAAAGGGCGGTCTCGGGGGCCTTCAGGCGAGGCCATAGTCGTGTTTTGGGCTCTGGCCTCGAAGCGTGAACTGTCCCTCGGAGCCAGACGTTATGCCATGAGGTACTTCGTCGTCCATGGAGCTTTCTCAAAGTGTCTGCGTCAGACAGAGGTTCTGCTCGAGTTCTCACGAGGAACCATCTGTTCGTTACGTTCGGGCGCGCACTAGTACCATCCTACGACCCGTGGTCGAGCGAACCTCCACGTGGAAGGTAGGTTCGTCGAATCCTAACTTCCAGGGGAGAGGTCGCGAGTCTTAGCTTTAGTATTGTTTTACCTTTGTAGCGTTTCAAGGTCGAGGGAGTTGCACTCCGACTAGATTTTCGAAGTAGTAAGCCCCAGTGCCCGTTTTGCCACGGACGTAGTAGAGACCCTCCCTGATCAGCTTCCTCGGATTCCTTTTGATTCCTTCAGGGGTGCCGACTTCAAATTCTCGTTTGATGACTTTGGCATTGGGCGAGTAATCTTTCCACTTTGGAGGGTTGCCTGAGCAAATTTCATCGACCGTGTCTAACTCCTCGCAATGCTTCGTTCATCTCATCGTCCAGCGGGAGTTCAGTGTTCCGGGAGGGTTCCCTAATTTCTACGGGGATGACCACCTCTATTCCATAGGTCAATCGGAAAGGTGATTCCCCAAGCGTCAAGTGTGGGGTCGTACGATAGGCCCACAATACACTGTGCAGTTCTTTCACCCATCTCTTCTTGGCTTCACCTAGTCGTCGTTTGAGTCCCGAGGACTCTGGCCTCGGTTTGGCCGTTGGTTTGTGGGTGTTCGACCGAAGTGAAGTGTTACTTTGTGCCCAACCTTGTTACGAAGCTCCAAAAATTTTGATCGGTGAATTTTGTTCCATTGTCCGTTACGAGCGTTTACAGGATACCGAAGCAGGCGAGGATGTTTCGTTTGTAGAAACAGAGGATGTTGAATGACATCATCTTGGCGAGGGCTTCAACCTCTATCCACTTCATGAAGTAGTCAACTGCCACGATGAGGTATTTATTTTTGTATGACCCTTGCGTGAAGGGCCCGAGGATGTCCATTCCCCACCAACTGAAAGGCCAATGGGAGGTGAGCGTGGTGAGCTCGTGCGGTGGAGCTATGTGCATGTCGGCGTGACGCTAACACTTGTCGCATTTCTTAAAGTGCTCCTTCGCGTCTCGTTGCATTGTGGGCCAATAGTATCCTGATCGCAACGCCCTTCGGGCGAGGGATCGTCAACCCAAATGTTGGGCATTGATATCCTCGTGGATTTTGTGCAATACGACAGATACCTTGGACTCTTCGAGGAACTTTAGGAGAGGGATGGAGAATCCTCATCAGTACAAACGTTGCTCAAGCACGACGTAGGAGTGTAACGCCCGGTTATTTAATTAATTATTTAATTAAATATTTCGAATTATTTTTGATTTAAGTTGTTGAATTGTTAGTTAAATTAGTTGTGTTACTCTGTGTAGTTATTTTTTCTTGTGATGCGTTGTAATGTTATGATGCTATGATAAATTTTGTTGATAATGTGATGTTGCTGGAAAATTTAGTGACGATGAGTTACCTCTTTTTATTGGTAACAATGGTGATATAGGCTTATACCTTGCGACGTTAAATGCGATGTTAATTACGACGTTAATTACGATGTTAATTGTGATGTTAATTACGATGTTAATTGTTGTTGTTGCATTCATTGAGTCACATACAGTTGCATCTTTGCGATGGCCTGGATTGGCACCACGTTGGCCTGGATTGGTAAAATTGGCGACGAAGGCTTATGCCTTGGCCTTGATGGCAAACACGATGATGATGAAGGCTTATGCCTTGGCCTTGATGGCAAACACTATGGTAGTTCTGCTCCAATGGTACTATATGCATGTACATTTGAATAAGTTGTTGCATCACATGTTGCATATTTGAGTTGTTACGATGGTGAATTTGTTGTTGTGTTATGTTGACGAATATGTTGTGATAAATGTTGTTGTATGGATAAATTATTTTCATTATATTACGTTGATGATTATGTTGTGATTGTTGGTTGTGCGAATAAGTTGCAAAGTAGTGATTTACATTATATAAATTCTATCATATATTATTTATCATACGATTTATTAGATTGTTAGATATCTCACCCTTACATTGTGATGTTTCCTCTACGTGGGTAACGTGCAGGTAATGAAGATTTAGTTGCTGTTAGTTCGAGTCGGGTTGTTGCTCTGATACGTAACACTCGGGAGAATGAACGTTAGTTGTTTTGTTGTTTTGATTTTGGTTGTTGCATAACAATGTCGATATTTGAAAAATAGTTGTTGGTTTTAAATTGTTTTAAGTTGAAAAGGGTGATATGTCATCCAAGTTGATTAATGTAGTTCCTCTGCTTAATATTAATAAAGTTGATTCACTTGTTTTGGTTCATCCGAGTTTATGTGTTATGTATCTGTGATAGCGTGTTGTTGTTTTAGTTGAATTGTAATACTCCAATTGTTTCTTTCCTCCTTTGACTTTGGCGATGGAGAACGACCGCGTGGGCGATGAGACTCGTTCTTCGTCCTTTTGTAGGTTGGCGACCTCTGATTCATATGGGGAGGGGTAGGTCCCCTCTTTTTTAGAGTTTGGCGGTCGGGTTGATCCTCCTTCGGGAAATAACAACCCCGGGTCTCTGAGGTGGAGATGAGACGATTTCTTTCGAGCCTCGATCGCGGCCTGTTGAAGGAGGAGATTGTTGGTCTGATTGAGGGCTGTCAGAATAGCAACTAATGTTGGATCCGTGTTGAGTGACAATGATGCTGGAGGTTGAAGGCTGACGGGGTCAGTGGCTTGGTTCTTGGACTTCGGGTTGTCCAAGAAGAAGTCTTGGTCGACTACATCTTCGGGATCTGGGGAAACGGTCCTACCATCCCTGTTGGTGTCTTCATGACGAGGAGAGGGAAATACCTTATCCGTTTTCTTGACTGGTGAGAGGATAGGATTGCCGGAAAGAGAAAAATCGTTGAATTCGGCCATCTCGTGAGGTTGAAAGTTATCTTTGATCTTCAGAGATGTTTTTTAAGAAGATGGGGAAGAAAGATTCCATGGCCACCGATCTAAACCGTTGATTAGAATTGGAGACAATGCGTTAATGATCTTCCTAGCAGGTTAGTGAGAAGAGGGGGTGGTGTACCTGTAAGGCACTCCGATGCTAAAGTAAGCAAGTGATCGAATGAGAAGGTAAGAAATGTTTGAGTTTTTGAGTGTAAGAAAGTGATACCTTGCCCCCAAAGACATGAGGGTTTATACAGTGACATATGAGGATTCTCATTGGTTACTACATTTAGACCGAAATATACGGATCCACAAATATAGCTATCCGGGATGACTAGGTCAAATCGGGCAGATATGACCGTTACTAACCACTATGTCGGGCACTTAGCGCCTGACGGACGTTCGAGGAGATAGCTGTTAGCGTCGTCTGGCTCGTCACATGTCGAGCATGTCATGACAGAAACGCTCGCGGGGAGCACTATGACGATGTCGCCGAGTCGAATCGATCGTAGTACTATAGGGGATGGACTACCTGCCCGAATGTGTTCGGGCTATCCAGAACAATTTTTTAATTACTCATTGAATTGGTGTTCTGCCCAATGCATTGGAAACTCAACATTTACATTTAAAATTGTAAAACTTTTCAATTTTCAATTTCACTGTCCTCCCATTTATAATGCCTTTATACCAAGAATGAAAATTGCAATGAAGACAACCTGATTGCTAACATTTCAATTAGCAAAGAAAAGTTTCCAAGAAATTTGTAATCGTTTTCCTTCTCTTCGGTTGATTATTGTTTCGGAAAATTTGTTTTCATCTTCCTTCATTTGAATTGAAATGTTATGCATGTGTATTTGTTTGTGTTTAAGTTCTCCCTACGCCACCGTACACTACCTTCGTCCCAGGCCTCCCTTCAGACAGTATTACAAAATAACTACATCACATCGTTCCATTGATAGAGTTCTCAAGCCGAATCAACGTTTAAACTCCGATCTTAACAACAAGCTCCGAAAATCTTTTCGGAAAACCACTCCGTCTACCATACATAGCTGAAGTGTTTTGCCGCAACTCTATTCCAAGCCACTCAAATTTGCTATTATTTTATTTTAAATCACTGTTTCAAATATTTTTATAAATTGGAATATATTTATTTTTTATACAAATAATTCATAAAATTAGAAAAGTGTATTGTTAATATAAATATTTTTTATTTTTTCTCAATTTAATAGTCATAGATTGTTTATCCTAACGAAGGTCGTTACAAGTATAGATTCACGGTATATTATTAATCTATATTTATAATTATGTGAATGTAAATCAATTGAAGAATAAATTTATATTTTATAAATAATAGTCTAATAAATATTTAATGTAATAATTTTTACTAGTTATCAATAAATTAACAAAACAACAAACATATAACAAAGATTTTAAATTTAAAATATTATTATGACAGTGCACTATTTTAACTCTCTTTTAAAAAAACTATTCATTAATTACTCTAAAAAACCCAAAGCAAAATAAATAAGTAAAGTCAATTAAATAAAATAAATAAATTACATATTCGGAGCTATGCTAATGCCCACATATTTTCTTCAACTCCAACACTGATCCTATCTTGCTTCCTCTGTCTCTTGTCAACACATCCACATTCAATTTGAAGATTACATCAGGTTATTCATCTTCTCCAATTCCATTCCCTCACAATATTCTTGTTTCTTAACTTCACCTTTTCACTTCACTGTCACTTACATCTTCTATTACCATTAATTTCTAACTAACCTCCCTATCCATTTCTGCATTGAAAACCCATTGGAATCTAGTGACCGGTTTCATCAAAAAAATATGTTTTTTTAATCTATATTATGGCTTTAGCGTGAATGCCCTTTAACTGTTTGCTGAAATGTTTGTTCCAATTCTGATGCAATTTTTGGTGTAGGATACTGTAATTACGCATGAATTAATTTTCTAGATTTTAGGCACGAAAACTAGTTATATTACAAAACAAAAATGGAACTTAAGCTATGTTTGAATCGATGGACTGAAACGGACTGGAATGGAGCGTAATGAAATAAAGTTATGTTCTACTACTTGGATTGGTAAAAGGAGGAAGAAATGGAGTGGAATATGATGTAATGCATCACATCCAATTCCATTACTTATCCTCATTTTTGTCCCTTCCGATTTGAGCAAAATACCATGTTTGTATCTGTGGAATGGAATGGATTGAGTGATATACATCAGATTTCATTGTTTGGATTTGTAAAAAATGGAGGGAGCGGAGAGGAATATGATGGAATCCATTTCATCGTATTCCACCTCCTCATTCAATTTTTATTTTCCCCAATTTGGGGTGTATGCAATGAAATGAACTAATTTGTTCTGTTTCATTTCGTTTAATTATAAAAAATACACAAACAATGAAATGAAATCTCTATTCCATTCCGCTCCACTCCATTCCATCACGTTCCATGCTGCTCCACTCCATTTTGGTCCATCAATCTAAACAACATTATAGAATGTTGAGATGCACACATTATATACTGATATGGTTTAAACAGTGGTTATTAATTTAATGGTGAGCATCTCTAACCTTACCATTAGTTCATAAAGTTGAGTTAGGTCCAACTTTAACTTTTAGATAGAACCCAAAATGTAAACTTCCTTTAGCTGTTGAAGGCTCAAATTCACAGTTCTATGATATATCGTGTTTTTTTAGATAAATCTATTGAAATTATTTCTTGACTTTTTGCCTCCATCTTTTATTGTTGTGGGTTTTCCAATATGGGGAACATTCTTATAAGTTGGTTGTAAACCTTATGGTCTGACAAATGTATTTGAGATTTGAGTAGACAATAAAAGGAGGTTATGTAATTGATAATGTCATTGTGAACAGGCAATGAAGGCCTTAAGCCTTGAGGTCTGGAAACTGGGAGTTGTCAACTATTTGGATGCATTAAAACTGCAGGAAAACTGGTATTGGAAAGAAAATCCCATAAGATATGTGATACTCTTCTGTCTTTGCAACACCCTCCTACATACACAGTTGGCAAAAGACAAACGGTTCACAATTTACTAATCCCCCAGTCAGAATTGGAACAGATTGGAGCTGAACTTCACTACACGCAACGAGGAGGAGACATTACATTTCACGGCCCACACCAGGCCATTTTATATCCTATCATTTCGCTTCGTGACATGGGACTTGGTGCAAGAAGATTTGTAGAAAAGCTTGAGTTAACTATGATTGAATTGGCAGGTGTATATGGTGTTAAAGCTTGTCCTGGACGAAGGTGTGAGACGGGAGTGTGGGTTGTGGAAAGGAAGATAGGGGCAGTTGGTGTTCGGATATCAAATGGAATCACTTCTCATGGTATGGCGTTTAACATTGATCCTGATTTAAACTACTTTAGGCATATTGTTCCGTGTGGAATTGCAGATAAAGAAGTGACTTCTTTGAGAAGGGAGACGGGTGTTGACTTTCCCGCAGAAGAAATAATACAAGAGGAGTTGATTTCATGTTTTGCAAGAATCTTTGGTTATGATAAAGTGATCTGGAAGGAGGGTACTTCTATATTGTCTGATAAAAATGAAACTGAATGAGACAGCTATTTTCTGTCAGTAAATTGTTGTATAACAGTTATTCATTTCTTGTTTTATTTTGAAGTATTTAACCGATAAAATTATTGTTTATTCTACATATACATTTACTTCTTTCTTATATATTCTACTTTTACTTCTTTCTTACATATGCAAGTGAAAAAAAATAATATAGTAAAGGATGGAAACCAGTTAATTTCAGGTGATTAGTCACATGATCCATATTAGCATGTGATGGAAACACTAAAGAAGTGTCAGAGATGTATGTGATTTGGTCAAGGATCACATGACAAGCTCCTTTCATTCCATGTTCTGCTACACAAGACAACAAAGATGTGGCAGGTTCAATAATCCATTATCCATGTACCTTCCTTCCCTTTCCCTTTCCTTAAATCTGAATCATTCGCACAACTATGTATTGCTTTGTTCTCCATTGTCCATTAAAGCCTTCAAACACACCAACATGCTTTTAAGAAGAATTGCTACACTTTAAGATACATGCACATGATAGATCCCCTTCCATTTTAGGCTCCAACTACAAAACATTCTTATGGGATAGTTTCAACTCCCAAGTACAACAATTATCTTCTTTTTTCTAGTATCAGTTGTTTGTTAAAGCTCAACCCTGCCATGATAGCCACTCACCGTGTGTTTTTGGGTCTCTTTGTCTTGATGCTCTTAAATTTGATGACATGTTCTATAGTTTTTATCAAAAGTGAGACTAGAAGTAATCTTATAGATAGTTTTCTGCCTCGGAAGCTGCTAGTTCACGTTTCCTCCTTCACTGCAAATTTAGCTAAGTTGGAAATATCCGATGAAATCGCACAGAGATCTGTGAACACAAGTTTAAGGCAGTCTCCTGATAGCAAATCAAATCCGATCCATAACAAGCGACTTTGACATCTATTACATCGGAGAAGGAATTAGTTCTATAATTTCCTAGTTTTGCCTAGCTAACTGTTGATTAGGTAGAAAAGCTGGATTTGCAATCAAGATTGCACTAGCTTCTAGGACTTGGTTGAATTTTATTTTTGCATTGAATTACAAAATGAGTTATCAGCTGATGTAATGGCCTCTCATGGGAGCATATTATACTAGAAAGTTAATTGCGCAGCATTGTTATGTACTTGTATTTTATTAGATTAGATCTCGTGTCGGAGGCAGATTTCATACAAAAAGAGTTGAGTTCTAGTTAGGATGAAAAGTGTAATATAACAAAAAATAATCAAGCATGATGCTGCAAACCATTTTATTATAATCTTACAAAATTGAAACAGGTAACAATTTCTTGCTTCAGCAGAAGTTTTAAAATGTGGTTGCTTTTTAGGCGTCCATTATGACATGGATAGTTTCCAGAGAAAACCCTTTCCTTACACTTATATTCAGTGTTTTGGAGTACTGGGTTAGAGGATGTGTAACAATGACATCATAATCCCCATAATATAGTGAAATATCTATAAGTCCTCTACTATCTGCTATGGCTGTTCGGGGGCCAGTTCCCCACTCGCGAATCAGCTTGTCCACTACGTCTCCGGCAGGAGTATTTTTAAAATTTTCATCTGCAAGTAATGTACTGTCGAAACCAGCTTGTGCTGGCCCTACAAACATTATAATCCCTTTAACAGCAGGATGAGAGAAACCTTCTCTTAGCACGTCTTCAAAGTACTCTGCCTGCCCAATAAACAAAGAATGAGAAAGAAATGTTCAGTTTCTGTTTTTCATGTGATATAATCTGGTCTGCAATGGCTATGAAACTAAATGTTCTTGTCATATACCTGATTTGGCTGAGCATCCACACTGACTTCTGTGAGCCATATAGGAAGTCCAGTTGCGGCAAGAAGATCTAGACCTGACCTCATGTACGCAAGGTTTGGCACACCACTTGGAAAATGGCCTTGCAACCCTATGGCCAATGATATTCCATCAATTCCTCGAAATTGCTGAATTTCCTTAAGTTTCCTGAGATAATTGGTTGGGCTGGCATTCTTATCCCCAATGACCTCAATGGTGTTATACTCATTCATGAACATCTCGGTGTATGGATCAAGACGGTAAGCTGCAAAATAATATTCTGCAGAGACATTTTCGCCGAGTTTGTCCTCAAAAAAGTGGAAGTGGACATTCTCATTCACGACATCCCATGCAATAACTTGTCCTTTATACCTTGAGACAACAGAATTCATTCTTTTATCCACTGCTACTCGTAATTTGTCAGGAGACAAGGTCAAATCCCAATGAGGTTGACGTCTTGGACTGTCCCACAAAATGTTATGACCTCTCACAGAAATGCCATTTTCTTTAGAAAATTGTAACATGGCATCTGGGATGGTATAGTTTTCGTGGCCTTGAACTATCTCTGTACTATACCACTTCATCTCGTTAGTGAAAGTCGTGTATTTGAATCTTGAAACAAACCATTTCTGGTAGTCACTGTTTGTGAGGATATAATGATTCATCGCACATCCAAATGGAAAATCTGCCCTTGTTTGTTTGATAACAACGGTTGCTCCTTCCAACGCGGTTCCGTTTGGATGAGTTACCTGGAATCTCACCCTTCTCTTGCGTACCTGCAGTTTATAAATTGCAAAACTTGTTAATACCTTTTTTCTTTCTGCTATACTTCTACTACTGATTTTCACTGCTATCAAGCTCATTCCTCTTGATGACAACATGCTTATTGCGATCTATGTGAAAATAACATAAGATCCTACCAGCTTACCCTCTCGATGCTGTCATCTTGGTGTGATCTCCATTGCTTTCTAGTGAATGGTTGTAAGGACACACTATCAGCCCATAGTTCCACAGTTGGATTCTCAATCTGCATTGCTAGTAAATTTCAGATAACAAAATACGAAGAAATTTTAGCAAAATAAGATCAGATGAAAACCAATTCACCTGAAAATGAATCTCAACATGCCTTGAATACTTTGCAACTATGCCCCCTTTTAGCAGAGACCAGCATCCCTGCTTGGCTATCACATGACCACCATGTACCATTTCACTTCCATTCGTTTTAAAAACAACGGAAATCATCTCACTTCCTTCACTCAGCTGAAGCCAAGCTGAAATGCGGAAAATATTTGACAAAACTAACTTAACGAATCACCAGCATCGTATAGCATTCATCAAATAACCATTAACAAAAGATAAACACGATTTACCAGAAAATATGTATATCAGTCCTTTCTTCAGATGAACCTTCTGTGAGAAACCATCCAATGCTCGCGTTCTATTGCGAGCAACAACGAATCGATTGCCATCATTTGACACCCGTTCCTCAATTGTTCCATTTCCAACCACAGTCCAGCCCTTTAAGTTATGATCAAACCCTGGATTTACTATAATGCCTCCTCCATATTGTGCCCTATGAGGTTTTTTCACACACTGCATTATTCCAAGGCATTGGCAACACAAGTAAGCTAATATAGTATACTCATAAATATCTTAATTGATAAAGAAGTGGCATTACCTGAGTAGTAGCAGAATAATCATAGGGTTTAGAATGAAGTTGAAACCCTGCATGTGTTGAAAAGATACATACATTATTACAGAAAAAGGAACACTAAATAATAGTGAAAAATTGAGGGAGAGAAAGGAACCTGAAGAAAGGAGTAGAAGGCAAGATGAGGAGAGCAAGAAAATACATAACTCTGCTGCAACAACAACCTTCATCTTGTGACTAATCAAACAACAATGCACCTTCCAATTTATAGCAAAATTTTTTTGAACATGTGAAACATGCATATTGTAAACTTCATCAATATAAGTGTTTTTTTTGTGTTAAAAAAAACAAAAAAAAAACATTTTTAGTTTATTGGATTGAGATTTTAAATAATTTTAAAAGACTTTTTTATTATAATTTTTGTGATATTCAAAGAAAACTATTATAAAACTACATTTTGTGGTATTGAATTTAAACGATCACTATTTTTATTTTATTTTAGAATAGTGAAACGGTTGGTATTCAATTGAGATTTTCATAACATATAAAATGTATATTGATAATTATAAATCTATCGATTTTAAAGAAATTTTCAATAGATAGATTTTGAAAGAAAAAAATATTAGTTGAAAATTTGCATATCAACAATTTCACTGTAAACCATGAAACTTTTTCCAATACTTTCAAGACTTTTTCAATCATCATGCTTCATGCTATATTATATATTTTAGAGAATTTTTTAATTCGCCTCATGATTCTTTTAGATACTACGTAAAATTCTACAAATGTTCTTCAAAATCAAAAACATATTTTTAGTTCGCACTCTATACTATGCAAATCACATTGAAAATGTTAGGTCAAATCGAAGTATACTTCCGTTTTAAACCAGTCTGTTGTCTATAATTTTTGATAATTTTTGTCTGTTTCGAGTCTGTACTAGAATTTCAATCCAGATCCTTTGGTACCAATTTTTCTAGGAAATCAAAATCAAATTGAAAAAGAGTTTGTCGAACTTAACAAGAAGAAGAAGTGCAAGGCAACACTTGATAGAACAAAGTAGGAGGAAAGACAACAATTATTGATCATAATTTTGCCTGATTTTAAGAGTAAAACATACGACAAGTTTTTTATTTGTCTAAATCAAATCTTAATGTTTGGTTTTATTTTGTTAAATCAAATTGTTTGTTTTGCAGATAGAATAAAGCGTGTATGTGAGACTGAAATGAGAATAATTTCCCAATGTTTTGTTATTTAGAAGCCTTCTAATACTATTTTTTTCATTCAGTTATGCGAGGCGTACTCGATCGGTGTCAATAGTTTGTTACTCTGATTTCCTTTACCTGTTTTGTTGTAGGCTATACAAAACTTTAATTTAACTAAAATGTTATCTTGTACGAAGTTCCTCCTGCTTATTATGCGCACTTGTTAATAGGAGTACCACCAACTTTGTGGCGACCCAGTCATCTATCTTAGATAATGTAAAAAATGTTACGTTTTACTGTTGATCTTGGTTTGTCGTACAAGCTCGAGGATAGGTTTGAGAATTCAGATATTCGTCATGTTTTTTTTTTGACATATAACTTATGCTGTCTTTTTTTTTTTGGTTGGGCCTTATTTTATTTGCATATAGGTTAGAATTACTAGACAAACTTTTGCTTACATGTTTGCCACCATGGGTGGAGGGATCTTATTTTGTTTGAATATTGGTTAGAAACTAGACAGTTTTTGGATGCAGAGCATGTTGCCACCATAGACGTTCATAAATATTTTCTAGTTAGTTTTATAACATATCAGTCAGATCTTACTCTCACAAGTTGGGAGTTTAGATAAAAAGTCTTAAATTATACACAAAAATTAATCAACCTTAATTTATATATTGTGCACTAAATCATATACCTTAATTTAACTCATTTTTCAGCTAGTTTGGAACCGGAAATATACTTCCGATTTTTACTCAAATATTTCAAAATATGACGCATAAAAATATACTTTTGATTTTAAAGGAGCATTTTGGAAAATGCACAGGATTTAATTTCCCCCATAGATGGATTAAGAAATTCTCATATTTTATTTTCATTCACATTGTTTTTTCATTATTATTACTATATTATTTTTCTTCCTATCATCATGTTTTATTTTATATTATTTTTCTTTTATATTTTTCTATCATAATTTTACTTGTACATGTTTATTATTATTTTTTTCTAGAACAATTTAGATATGATCACGCATTTTCAATATTACACTTTTTTTTATCTTTAACATGTTATATTTGAATATTTTTAATTGATATTGTGTTATATTTTTTTTATAATATTAAATATTAATATTATTTAAATTTTATAAGTGAATATCTTTTTTTTGAATTTTTCATTTTTCTTTGTTCACTTTTTGAAGGTGAATTTCAATCATTAGACTATTTGACCAAAAAACACCACCTATATTTTCACTGACTTTTGATAATTAGAAACAATAATTTCTATTTTGAAAAATAATTATCGAATCTATAACATTCACTCTTATTCAATTTCATACATTAATGTGACCGAGATGATATAAAATACTTAGTGTTTTTTAATTGTATTTCACAATTTTTATCCAATAATTATATTTTATTTAAAATATAAGCGTTTAAATCAAACAACAACTGGTAATTGTGCAAGAACATCAAATGTAAAGACACAAATTTGAATCAACCACATCCACTTGTTCACCTTTAAATGGTGAATTCCAATCACTAGGCTACTTGACCAAAAAAAGCAACACTTATTTGACATGTGCAACATTTGTTCGAACATGTCATATCTCACTTGTTCATCTTTAAAGAGCGAATTATAATTATTAGGTTATTTGACAAAAAAACAACGTTCTCTTGTTTACCCGGGTTGAAGTTATGGAGTCTTAGAATTTAGGCCCACTAGAGTGATGGTTATTCCTACACTTACTCTCTTGCTTTAAATGACGTTTGAATCGGGAATATTGGTTCAAAATACATGTTCATTCAAGCCTCTTTGGTTCACACTCATGGCATGCTTATATTTAATTCAATTTACTAACCTAGAGCATTGTGGTCCCCAAAAAATTTATTTGAAACTCATGGCTCCATTAGGTTTACTTAAGTTATCAACCACAAAATTTTCTAGAATGTTATCCAGTTGTCTCCAGACAATACTCTTAAGAAAAGCCTGAAAGGGAGACCTCAGTATGATATGAACGTGCCCAAGCTTCCGCATGCACCACTTTGGTAGATACTTGCACATGATATTAGCCCCACATCCTAGCCATCAAAAGTATAATGAAATGTGGTCAAATGGAGTTTGATCCCGGTGAGTAGTTTATGACATACAAACGACATCATCATGTTGATTCTAGTTAACATACACAGATAACGACAACACAACATCATTCCCTCGGCGTGGGAGATACAAGAAAACACGTAGGTAATCCTCAGTATACAAAGGTTTGTGCCCAAAATCGTGTATGTGGTGATAATGGACAAGGATCAATCCTTGAAAATGAATAAGAAAAAATATTAACAAGTGTGGAAAAAAGTTGCTTTTAACTTAATAGTGGGATTTGAAAATTACCGTAAGCATGGTGCATGAGCCTGTCATTTGCTATGTCTTCTAACGAGAACTTTCGCTCAACTTGGAGTACAAGTATACCAAGCACGCGCCCTCCAGTTTCACTCGTGAATGACCTCCAAGTCGATGAAATACTTGAGGTATGTCACATTCACGTAGGTTGCATTTTTGTCCACAAACATGGACGTGCCAACCAAGAATAGGAAAAAAACACCTACATGCATACTTCGTGTGGTAGCCAACATGTATATCAGCAGCGTCCAGATCTTCGACTATCTCCAAGTTATCGTTATACAACATCTCAAACCAAGAAAACTTGGCATATGCACGCATGGTGTTCTTACACTCCTGAAAGGCTTCTTCAGGTGCAACTCCCAAATAAACCATAATTATCTCTACTACATCAACCATGGTGATCTTTGAATGATCAAGCAATTTTCCTATAATGAAAAGGTGTATGAGACAAGCAACATCATATAATATAATTGTCATCTCGCCAATGAGGAGATGGAAAGATGATGTTTCGTTATGTCATCTCTAAGAAAATATTGCATACATGCCATGGTTGATTATGTTGTACCCGAAAGCACAAAGACCTACAAGATCAGAGAACTGGAGTACACTAAGAAACCAATATTCCTGAGGTTGAGCAAGCATGTGAATATTTCTAGCATGGTTAACATATTTCAAACACTCACATTCTTGTTAAAAAAGAAAATATATAACAGGCTTAGTTGAATCGAATTTGGTTAAAATATAATAAATAGAACAATTAAGAAATATACCTCTCCGT
Organism: Vicia sativa; assembly: GCA_021764765.1. Classification (NCBI taxonomy): domain Eukaryota; kingdom Viridiplantae; phylum Streptophyta; class Magnoliopsida; order Fabales; family Fabaceae; genus Vicia; species Vicia sativa. The sequence continues at coordinate 60,181,612 of CM038792.1, forward strand.
CTCAGATATACGGAGCCACATGATTCCAAAGTATATTGTAACACCCTGTTTTTATTAATATTATATTATATTAATATTTTTGAATTACCGATCGATATTTATTTTGCGACGAGAATATTTGTGTTAATTAATATATTTATTAATTTATCTGGCGACGTTCGGTTCGGTATATAATATTCGGATCCAATATTTAATTCCCTGATAATGTTTTAATTGATTGAATGAATAATATTGATAGATATTATTAAGGTGTTAATTAATTAATTAAGTTGGGTGGTGTGAGGATTAATTATGTTGAATTGGGTTGCACCCTTAAGCTTACTAGTAGGGAAAATACCATTACAAATCATTTCTCCTCATTTTCCTTCCATTCAAAAATACCAAGTCAAACAAGAGTAAGAGAGGAATCTAGTAAGACACATTATAAAACCCTTTCCTTTGTTTTTCTTCCCATTTTTCCAACAAAACCAAAAATAGAAACTTGAGGGGAAAAAGAAGGGTTTTGTGAGGTGAAGAGCCAGAGGAGAAGGAGAGGAGGAACATGAGCAAGCTTGAGGTTGGGCTTTGTAGCATCACCATGGATCATCCAAGATTCCATGGTAAGGGGTTTGATTTCTCTATTTCATATGATTAGGTTTTGATAGTTGTATTTTGAATTTGGGGAAAATTGATAGATAGTTCATAGGGTTTTGTTGAGTGATTGTTGAAGTGTTTAGGAGATTTGAATTTGGTATGGAAAATATGAGTGTTGTTGCTAGTAGTATGATATATTGTGTAATGGAAATGGAGGCCCCCCGCCATTGAGGCCCCCGCCTCCCTTTCCTTAAGGCTTGAAGGGCATCCGCCCTTTAGAGGTTAGGGGTGGCAACGAGTTTTCTGCGTTTTCCATTTGCTGTTTACATTTTTTTTCTGTTTTCTGCAGAATTATGTTTCTGCATAATTTTGCAATTCAGTTTCTGTTTCTTTCATTTTTCCCAATTCCATATACCACTAGTTGACATTAATAAAATATAATTAGGACATAAGATAGCCGATTAAATTTAGAACCCGATTATGTTCCGATTTTCCGATTTCGGTAAATTCGACGGCGGAGCAAGTTGCTCCGAATTCAACGAAAATTGACGTGCTAGCTAAGTTTGACGTGTAGAACGTAGTGGTGAGGTTAGTTTTTAGAAATTACGAGTTTTTACGAGACGACCCAAAACAAGCCAATTTACGGTAAAATTGAATCGGACGGTGTTTTAGTAGATTTAAGGTACGTATGGACAATCCGATTTCGACGTCAACAATTATGATTAATACCGGTTGTTAGGAATGGCTTTTGTGACGATTATAGGTGTTTGACTATTTTCCCGTTTTCGGAATTTAGTGAATTAATTAATAATGATGCGGTGTGAATAAACGAAAGATTTGCGACGATGTATTTATTAATGAATACTTGTTGATATGCAATGCGATGATATATGTTTTGTACATGATGATGTGATGATTAAATTGATGTTGTTAATATATGCTTCTGATTTGTGAATGCATGAATTTTGGTGAATTTATTAGTGATGTTTGCATAATGCAATTATGATGCGATGATATATTTATCTTGTTTTGGATAAATTATGGCGATGTAGGCTTTATGCCAATTTGGATGAGCGATGATGATGTTTTGTGTTTGTTATTTTGTTGTCGAGTCACATACATTTCGAAGAGGGCTTTTAAGCGATGATGGCTTTTATGCGGCGAAGATCGGCTTTATGCCAAGTGTCCCTAATTACGGACAAAGCGATGGGTACCACATGCATAACATAGTCGTGTCTCATGGAGTCGGTTATGTTTATGTTTGAGTTGTTTGCGTTGATTTTTGTTGATTGACGGATGATATTGAATTGCGATGTTATATGATATGATGATGCTTGTGATGATGTTGTGAAGATGGGCTTTATGCCAAAAGCGAAGATGGGCTTTAGCCAATTTGTGATGATTTGTTTGTGTTGCTTATATTATTAGCATTATTTAATGTTGTTGGTTGATGTTGTTGTTTAAGACCCGTGTTAATTAGTGATGTATTAGCTCGTGACGATTTCGTGGTGATGGAAGTTTATGTTTGTTGTGACGTTTATGCCGATGAGGTTATGGTGATAAAGCGTAGATTATACACAATAGGATGACTAGTAAAGTAAGTGAGTTTTGATTATGTGTTGGAATTACACTTATTAATCTACACCCTTTATAATTCACATATATATATATATATATATATATATATATATATATATATATATATATATTTTATCATGCCTTTATTTATTTAATTACCTATATATTGGTAGCGTGCGGTTATGAAGACGAAGTCTATAGCTGCTGTTAGTCGAGTCGGTGTCGCTCTGATACGTAGCACTCGGGGGGAAATATTTATGTCGTCTTGTTGTTGTTGTTTTATTATTATTCCTTTTGTGAATAAGAACCATAATTCATAAAAACATAATTTTGATGAAGAAGTTTAATAAAGGAGATGTTTTGATTTCTATGAATCAATTTATGTTTTCCTACGATGCTATGTATCCGAAATTTATACTTTAAAGTAAACTGTTTTAAAGTGAGTTGTTTTTGATGGTGTAACGCCTCAATATTTAATTTATGAAATTTTAAAAATTACTCTGATCTTTGCATATAAAACTTTGGGTAGAATTGGGGTGTTACATTAGTGGTATCAGAGCAGGTCGGTCTGTCGACCAAGTTATTAGTGTGTTTAATCCTTGTATTCGACATGTGTGTGAAACACTGTCAGTACTTGTTTGTTTCAAATTGTTTGTCTGCAGAGATGAGTTTGAAACAAGTGGGGGAGAAGTTTTACTTCTTGGTGGTGCTTGTGGCTTAGGATGGAGCCTCAAGCAGTGTTACGCTTTGGTAACTTGAAGTGTAAGTTTGAAGACGCTGTTGTAGTTGGTAGAGATGGTTTATGTCACCATCATGATTGTCATCGCCTATTGACAAATTGAGGGACCGATCATCCTTAATCTCTTGTTGATAGTAGGGAATTGTGTTGGTTGGGATAGACTTGTCTTGCCAACTTAATAGTGTATGAAGCAGATGTGTTGGCACAAGGTAGTGCATGGTTACTTGAGCTGTGAGCGAATTTGGATTTTGGTGAGAAACAAGATTGTGTGAAGCGAGCTTCATGTTGTGATTCTTCCGAAGCCTATTATGAAGATGTGAGGGGATTGCCGCAGTAGTGCGAAGTGAAGTTTTGATAGATTTAGTTCTGGAATTAGTTGTGATCCAAAGTATCCTTAAGGGATGTTTGCTTATGGATTAGAGTTAAAAAGTCAACTTGAGGGTTGGTTTGAGCAGAGTTTGTTTATTCGAGCAGGTCGCCATGGAGTGCTACCGTAGTGTTGTTCGAGAAGAGAAAAGGTTACTCGAGTTGGCGCATCGTTTGTAGTCAAGGAACGACGTGAATGTTGAGGACAAGTACCTACTTCTGAGGACTGATGTTGGATAGATCAGTCATTTGGAATTCTTGTGCTTAGGGAGATTGATGTGAAGTCTGGCTGCCTACGGGTTAGTGTGAGAGTTGAAGATGTTTGGTCAATGCTTTTCAAGATAGCGTGTGGTCCTGGCGAGTATTTGTTGATGTCATTTGTGTGACTATTGCGTCAGGTGTGATTTTGGAATGTTCAGACAGTACTCTCATAAGTAGCTATAAGAGTTATTTCGTGTTTATGGATATTATTTGGTTCACATCAAGTTAAGGAATTGTGGCAGGCATCCGAGCTTTGCGTTATCAGTAGTGAAGTTTGATCAGTGCATGTCGTGTATTCTAAGGATAGGATTTTGAATTTACGAGAGTGCTTTAAGTAAGCGACTTAGACGGTGATATTTTGGACAGCTCCGCGAGGATTTGTTTTGTATCTTGTAGAAGACCTCAAGAAGTATTTCAGAGTTTAGAAGTTCTTTTGTTTTGGATGGTTAGCTTTGTGATTTGACGGAAGATCCCTTTTATAAGTTGGTTTTGATCGTGAGTACTTTGACTTGAGATGGTTGAGTCGCTATTTGGACTTCGCAGTGGGAAGCGAATTTGTTTAAGCCAGTGGAAAGTTTAGCGAATGCTTTGATTTTGGTTTTGTTTTGTACTGAAGAACCTTGTGCGGTATTGTATTCCATTTTGGACTTAAGATTCATTTCGACATAGAGTTGGAAAAGTGTATTGCTACCTTGGAACGATTTGATTTTCATAAGGAAAAATTGTCGGACGTGTGAGTTAGAGTTGATACGGTTGTGCTCATTGGAAATTTTAGAGGTGTAGATGTTAACGACGGGGAGATTGGAATTGTTGAAGACAATTCAAGTTTGAGTACAATCTATAAAGAGACTTCGTTTGTTGTTGAGTTTAGTATGTTGATGTCGCGGATAACCCAAGTATGTCTGATTTGGGATTTATTATGTTGAAGGAGGTTGCATGTTTGTTTTGGAATAATTGTTGAGATTAAGCTCAGAAGGTTATTAAGGATTGGTTCACTACTATCTTATGGATTTCGTTGGATACTAATAGCCATGGTGGATTATTAGTTTGCGACTAAGATAAGTCTTGACAGTAAAGAATTTTGTGACGGTTTGGTAGCCACAGGTACCTTAAGATGATTGATGTTTTATAAGGAAGGTGTCCTATTGTGACTAAAGTCGGTAGCGACGGTGTTCGTGTTGGATTCCATAGTTTATGTTATGGTTCTAAGTTCAACCTGTTTCGTAATTTCAGTAGTATCAGACGACGTTGATGGGTTGAGCTCTTGAGAGAGTGTTTTGGTTTGGATTACCACTTTGGAAGATTGAAAGTCGTGAAAGGTGTTTCGATATGAGAAGCCTGTGTATAGATCGTTGCGATGGTACGAGGATGGTGATTACTTGTTACATTTTGGGAATTGAATAGTTATAAGGGACGACTTCGTTGAAGTCAAGTGTAGACGTCAAGTTTCACAAGTGAGATATTTGGAAAGTATTTGAAAAGGTCAACTAGGTCATGTATTTTGGAGGATCAATGGACGTTGATCAATCGAGAATGAAAGAGTGATTTTTTTTCGAGTTGATAAAACTGATGTTGCGAGGTGTCTTGAAGAGTGTACGCTTTGAAGGTATCCATTTTGAGTAATTGTGAAGTTGAGGAATTAACCAAGTTGTTTTACGATTGGCATCTTATGCATAGAAGTGAAGCAGCATGGTTTAGATATCGAACAATTGTTAGTGAGTATGCGAGATTGTAGTTTTGGGACTAGTGAGTTGTAGTCGCGAGTCGTCTGTATAAGCCCTAGAGTGAGTGGTGTATCGCTGTTCTGTTATGTTTGTGTACTTGTTGTTTTTCTAGGGGTGTACGTTGGTAATCTACAAGGATGATGTGACCTTGCGATTTTCTGGAATGAGAGCGGTAACTGCAAGTGTAATTCTTGAGTTCATGCTTATGCGTGAGTAAAGGCATCTTTTTCGTGGTTGCGTAGCACGCGTGGTTCTATCCTGTTCTGATTGTTTCAGTTTTGGTTTGTATAACCATTTTGTTGTTTTCGTTTTAGCGATGGTGACGGTGTTGTGTTGTAGGACTTTATGTTCCTATCTTTGGTGACTCGTTTCCGAGGTGTCGGTTCGAGTGTGTGACTAATTCCATGGCTAAGACGTTAGGATTGTAGCGATCTTGTTTATTTGGTTCTCGAGTGAACCGGTGTGTCTGCGACTTGTTTAGTTGTTGGGTGTTATTTGGTTTTCGAGTGCATTGTATGGGCTTTGCATCTCGGCATGGTTGTTCTTGACGGGACGATGTAATTTTGGATATTTCCTTGTTTTTGGTGTGTTTTGTATGTTGTTTAGTTGACGCGAGGATTGAGTGGACGAATGCGTAGGCAGGTCACGTATTTCTTCGTTTGGGTTGAAATTTCGAGGACGAAAAGTTTATAAGTGGGGGAGAGTTGTAACGCCCTGTTTTTATTAATATTATATTATATTAATATTTTCGAATTACCGATCGATATTTATTTTGCGACGAGAATATTTGTGTTAATTAATATATTTATTAATTTATCTGGCGACGTTCCGTTCGGTTCGGTATATAATATTCAGATCCAATATTTAATTCCCCGATAATGTTTTAATTGATTGAATGAATAATATTGATAGATATTATTAAGGTGTTAATTAATTAATTAAGTTGGGTGGTGTGAGGATTAATTATGTTGAATTGGGTTGCACCCTTAAGCTTACTAGTAAGGAAAATACCATTACAAATCATTTCTCCTCATTTTCCTTCCATACAAAAATACCAAGTCAAACAAGAGTAAGAGAGGAGGCTAGTAAGACATAACATTATAAAACCCTTTCCTTTGTTTTTCTTCCCATTTTTCCAACAAAACCAAAAATAGAAACTTGAGGGGAAAAAGAAGGGTTTTGTGAGGTGAAGAGCAAGAGGAGAAGGAGAGGAGGAACATGAGAAAGCTTGAGGTTGGGATTTGTAGCATCACCATGGATCATCCAAGCTTCCATGGTAAGGGGTTTGATTTCTCTATTTCATATGATTAGGTTTTGATAGTTGTATTTTGAATTTGGGGAAAATTGATAGATAGTTCATAGGGTTTTGTTGAGTGATTGTTGAAGTGTTTAGGAGATTTGAATTTGGTGTGGAAAATATGAGTGTTGTTGCTAGTAGTATGATATATTGTGTAATGGAAATGGAGATAGAAATAGAAAAGAAAAACATAAACAGTAAGTAGGCAAAACCAGAAAATATATGAAACTGTAAACAAAAAAGAAATGCAGGTATTTTGGAAAAGAAGAAGATGGGACGAATTGGAGGGGGAGGCACCCACCTCCACTTGGTGGGGAGACCGTCCCCCATTGAGGCCCCCGCCTCCCTTTCCTTAAGGCTTGCAGGGTGTCCGCCCTTTAGAGGTTAGGGGTGGCAACGAGTTTTCTGCGTTTTCCATTTGCTGTTTACATTTTTTTTCTGTTTTCTGCAGAATTATGTTTCTGCATTGCAATTCAGTTTCTGTTTCTTTCATTTTTCCCAATTCCATATACCACTAGTTGACATTAATAAAATATAATTAGGACATAAGATAGCCGATTAAATTTAGAACCCGATTATGTTCTGATTTTCCGATTTCGGTAAATTCGACGGCGGAGCAAGTTGCTCCAAATTCAACGAAAATTGACGTGCTAGCTAAGTTTGACGTGTAGAACGTAGTGGTGAGGTTAGTTTTTAGAAATTACGAGTTTTTACGAGACGATCCGAAAAAAGCCAATTTACGGTAAAATTGAATCGGACGGTGTTTTAGTAGATTTAAGGTACGTATGGACAATCCGATTTCGGCGTCAACAATTATGATTAATACCGGTTGTTAGGAATGGCTTTCGTGACGATTATAGGTGTTTGACTATTTTCCCATTTTGAATTTAGTGAATTAATTAATAATGATGCGGTGTGAATAAACGAAAGATTTGCGACAGTGTATTTATTAATGAATACTTGTTGATATGCAATGCGATGATATATGTTTTATACATGATGATGTGATGATTAAATTGATGTTGTTAATATATGCTTCCGATTTGTGAATGCATGAATTTTGGTGAATTTATTAGTGATGTTTGCATAATGCAATTATGATGCGATGATATATTTATCTTGTTTTGGATAAATTATGGCGATGTGGGCTTTATGCCAATTTGGATGACCGATGATGATGTTTTTGTGTTGTGTTGTTTTGTTGTCGAGTCACATACATTTCATAAGCGAAGAGGGCTTTTATGCCAAGCGATGATGGCTTTTATGCCGAGCGAAGATCGGCTTTATGCCAAGTGTCCCTAATTATGGACAAAGCGATGGGTACCACATGCATAACATAGTCGTGTCTCATGGAGTCGGTTATGTTTATGTTTGAGTTGTTTACGTTGAGTTTTGTTGATTGACTGATGATATTGAATTGCGATGATATATGATATGATGATGCTTGTGATGATGTTGTGAAGATGGGCTTTATGCCAAAAGCGAAGATGGGCTTTAGACAATTTGTGATGATTTGTTTGTGTTGCTTATATTATTAGCATTATTTAATGTTGTTGGTTGATGTTGTTGTTTAAGACTGCCGTGTTAATTAGTGATGTATTAGCTCGTGACGATTTCGTGGTGATGGAAGTTTATGTTTGTTGTGACGTTTATGCCGATGAGGTTATGGTGATAAAGCGTAGATTATACACAATAGGATGACTAGTAAAGTAAGTGAGTTTTGATTATGTGTTGGAATTACATTTATTAATCTATACCTTTATATATATATATATATATATATATATATATATATATATATATATATATATATATATATTATCATGCCTTAATTATATGTTTTGGAGTATCTCACCCTTTACTTGTTTCGTTACCTATATATTGGTAACGTGCAGATTATGAAGACGGAGTCTATAGCGTTAGTCGAGTCGGTGTCGCTCTGATACGTAGCACTCGGGGAAATATTTATGTCGTCTTGTTGTTGTTGTTTTATTATTATTCATTTTGTGAATAAGAACCATAATTCATAAAACATGATTTTGATGAAGAAGTTTAATAAAGGAGATGTTTTGATTTCTATGAATCAATTTATGTTTTCCTGCGATGCTATGTATCCGAAATTTATACTTTAAAGTAAACTGTTTTAAAGTGAGTTGTTTTTGATGGTGTAATGCCTCAGTATTTAATTTATGAAATTTTAAAAATTACTCTGATCTTTGCATATATAACTTTGGGTAGAATTGGGGTGTTACATATATCATTAATGAAATGTTTGTGAACCCTCTTGGAAAAGGGTGCAACACCCAATTCTACCCAACTTTTATAAATCAGTGCGAAAATTCAACTGCTAATCTGAGGCATTACATTCACACAACTTGAAAACGACGGTAAAACGACTTAATTATAACAAATACATAGCACATAATGAATAGAGTACTTTAGTCTTCAATGATTCAACTTAAATAAAACATTTGCAGTGATTCTCAACAGAATTACTCCCAAAATAGGCATAACATCTTTTAACAACGAAAATCATTAACAACTTCTCAAAACAACATTTTCAATTCAACTAAAGTAAATGACACGAAAATCAAAACAAGCATTTCATCCCCCCGAGTGCTACGTATCAGAGTGACGACGCCAAGAGCTACTAAATCCTTTACTCCTCGTCACCTGCAAGTTACCAATATAAAGGTAACGACGAACAAAATAGACAGGTGGTGAGATATAGAAAAATATAAGCATAAGTATGATAATTAATCTATTAGATAAAGAATCATACGTTAATCACCGCTTCAACAACTACAACACAACATCCAACAAAACAACGTAATAGCCAACAACAACTTCATAATGCAATTCAAATGAGACTCGACTATGCAATGCATGTGGATCCATCGGAGTAAACTCCTAACTTAAAATCATGTCAGGTTATCGAGGCATTCAACAAGGCATAAGCCTTCAACTTTCAACTTGTGTCAATCCAGACCAACGTGGTGAGCATAGCTCCAACTTAGAAAATGCAATGTATGCGACTTAATGTGAATGACATACACATAACAACATTAACAACAATTCAACATAATCAACTTCAACTTTCAACTTTGGCCATTTAAGCCTACAACTCAAAAATCGTCCAATTCGGGGACAAACAACTTGTTCCAACAGTACCTGCAATTACAGCAATCGACGCGAAATTCAACAAAACAAAACAACTTTATTTAACTACTTGTATACACGAACTTCCCTGTAAATTTCCGTCCAATTCTGAGCAACTAAATTTACCGCTTAATTTGGCTAACTGTCTAATTTCTGAACTATTTTTGCTTCCTGCAGTAATACTACTTAATTACATAAATTCTGTCAATTTTATTCTACCACTACAATTCATTTTTCTGCATTTTTAATTTACTCTACTGTACTAGTTTTCACTACCTGTTAAAACTCATTATGCTATACTGGTTTTACTATCTGCTGGTATTTTCCTAGTCTGCTAAATTCAAGCCTGCTAAATTTTTCCTACTATGATCTGATATATACATACACACTACTATGGATTATTTACCTGCTACTGGTATTATTCATTTTCTACATGAATTATCATGATATACTACTTATCCTACATAAAATCCTAAGGCCACACACACTTGCCAAGCCATGCTGCCACGCCTCATCACCACACGTGGCTGTAAAGAAGGAAGGAATCAGTGTGAGGCGCCCACCCCAGGGCCTGAGACTCCCGCCTTCTGTGGCTGGTGGGGCCCACATGAATTTTTCTCCAATTCCTTTTCCTGTTAGGCGACGGTCTCCATAATCCCCACCGTCTCCCCTGCGTTTTGTTCTCGATACTCCTTATTCTTACACAGTAAGCCCAATATCACTTATTTTCTAGAAACAATTCCTAGCTAGCATTATATTACACACATAAACCATCAACACATTGCCAACAGTAGAAAAATCAACACCAGAATGTTCACAACAACAGGAAATCATCACAAAACACAATTTGACAACAAAATCAGACAACCCTAAATTCCATATAACAATTATCATACGATTGATTATAGTAATCGAACCCCACCCCTTACCTTTGGATCGAAGGGAGCTCGAAAAATCAATCAGAAAAATGCAATTCTCTGACAGCAATTTGACACTGTCGGCAACCCTTGTTCCCTATTCTCTCTTTTCCTCTTCTGCTACGTGACTTTTCTTTCTCTTCTTAATGCTACTTGTTTTTATTTTCTATACTTCTTATGCCACTTAGATTAATAATAATGGACCACTCACTTAAATTGGGTCTATTAACTAATACCCTTAAATTGTTAATTCACCCTTATAAATAATTCAACCTTACTTAATTTAATAATTCTAAAATAATAATTAAATTCTAATAATATTTTTTCTTCAACTAATTTTACCCGACCATCAACTTAACGATTTAACCCACAAATTCTACTTAATCACGAATTAATCGGGAACCACTCAATAATATTTAATTAAAATATTAAATTAAATACGGGCGTTACAAAGGGCCTGCAAGTGGGGGCATCCTCCTCATGGAGTACACGAGCCTAGGATGCCGACCCATATGATAGTCGACTCATAAAGGTCGATGTTTCCCTGTCATGAGACATGGGGATGACTATATCCTGCTCATGCTCACGAGCCCTCTTGCAGCGAACAAACGCGGTTAAGATGGGACAGTCGAGTCTCATCCCGTCGTTATTTTCAGCCATTTTCCTTGAAAAAAACATAATAAAAGATATAACTGCACGAGGAAGGAAAGTATTTTGAGATATATCTCCAAACACCAAAAACAACACATTTTAGAGATAATTCTTCAAAAGAACTTCATTTTTTTTCATGTCAATGACAAAAACATCTTTGCCTTTGCTCTAACCATTCAAAACCTATCCAAATCACCTAAATGGTAGAAATATATCTTGCACATAATCTATTTCAAATGCTAATGTTATCTAATGCATTAAAAGTATCATATTTAAGCTAATGCATTAATCAAAACTCAAAATAAGTTAAATGAGAAATTTACACAATAATGTGTTGATGAGGGTGCAAAGTATTGAATGTAATAGTTACAGGGAGATGGGAATGACAAGACACAACAAGCAACTGATCTGAAGTTGCTTCAATACTTAAGGTTGAGTGTGAATTGAAAATGGGTATATGGAGGGAGACAAAGTTTGTTTTCTAAAATTGAAGAAGGATAAAAGAGGAAGAGTATGACACACGTTTAAATACGTTCACCTAGTTCAAAAATGCATCTCCGAAATTTTGTTTTGAATTAAAAAAAAGAAGTTAATTTAGAGATGTAACTGCGAACTTACCCTAAAACCCCTTGTCATATATACCTTCAAATTAATCTTAGATGAAATGAAGAATAGATGCATTTGGAGATATATTTTCAAAATAGAGAGATTTTAAAATTTTGCACACCTAATAGAAGATATAAGGGTACAATAAAAAATACTCTAAAATAAAAACATTCAAACAAATACAAAGAATTTTGAAACAAAACGTCAATGCAAATGATAAACCAACCAATAAACAATTAAAAAAAGAATAAAGCAAATCAATTCAAAACTCCACCCTTACGGTGAAAAAAAACACAAGTACAAAGAATTTTGAATCTAAACCTCAATGCAAATGATAAACCAACGATAAGCAATTAAAAATGAATAAAGCAAATCAATTCAAAACTCCACCCTTACGGGGAAAAAAACACAGTTAGAAAGAAATTTGAAACAAAATCTCAATGCAAATGATAAACCAACTAATAAACAATTAAAAAAAGAATAAAACAAATCAATTCAAAACTCCACCCTTACATGAAAAAAACAAAAGTAAAAATAACTTTGAAACAAAACTTCAATACAAATGATAAACCAACCAATAAATAATTAAAAAAAGGATAAAGCAAATCAATTCAAAACTTCACCTTTAGGAGAAAAAAAAAACACAAGTTAGATTTCAACCTAACCATACTCTATAGACAATTATACACAAGTGTGTCATGAAGAATCACCACAAAACACTCCTCCAATCCACGAGAAGGAAAAGAAAGACTCTTAATATGCTATTGATTCAAAAAGAGAATAGAACTCCTAGTCAAGAAGAGAGAAGAGAATCCTTAATTTTTTTTTGGAGAGTCCTTACTTAAGTTTACTTTTTTCGAAATTAGATATTATTTCCACGGATAACAAAACTCTTTTTTAAAAAATGTAACGTTATTGCAATGTCCAGAGTCGGAATCAAACTTAAAATATTTTTTTATTATTATTAACTTAACACCTCTGATTAAGTTGGAAGAATACTTCTTTAAATTGTTATACAACAAGTTATAATTATTGTTAATTTTTATTTAACAAAATTATCAAATTTGTCTCTTGCAATTTTACTCATTAATTAGGAATACCAAACTAGTCAACACATAACTATTTTTTACTCTCTCACTTCCCTTTAATTTTTCATGAAAAAAAGGGACCTATGCATTTAGTAAAAGTGGGCACAGAGCCAAATTGTTAGACAAATAAACTATCCATAACTTCAACTAAAATAAAACTATGTTCATTAACTCAACACCTTCAATTGTTAGTTTACATAGCTAAAAATAGGACACAAATATTTCTCCTAAAATATAATTGATTGAAATCCAATTGAATTTCACTAAACTATTTAGTTTTATTTGATTTGGCACAAGATGAAGGTTACTGCAACAGAAGAACTGTGCATCATTCTCTTGTTCACTGCATCTTGCTTTGTACTTATTTCAGGTTTCCATCTGTTTTCACTTTCACCACTCTCTATTGTTCTTTTTTCTCTGATAACTTATTTTCAACTTATGCAGGGCTCCAACTCCATTCTATGCCATATGATTATTCTGCTACTACAGAGGCAATGCCACTTCTTTATCATTAGTTTTATATACTAACCAAAAAGTTTAATAAAAATATTATCATGTGTTTTACAAACTAGGAACTTATTTAGACTATATCCTATCATATTTCTATCAAGTTTTGTATTTTATCATGTATCTATTCTATCATAGTCTTCGAACGGGTCCTAAAGGCCCAAAACTCTTGACACTGCTCTGCATAAACTTGTGATGCCAATGCGTTGAAATAAAGCAGTGTGTGACAGAACCTCAAAGGGCACAGTATGGAGGAGGCATTATCCTAAATCCAGATTTTGATAACAGCTTAAAAGATTGGACAGTGTTGGGAAATGGAACAATCGAGGAGCGAATATCAAATGATGGAAATATATTCATTGTTGCTCGCGACAGAACACAAACATTGGATGGTTTCTCACACAAGGTCGAACTGAATAAAGGAATTATATACAGTTTTTCAGGTAACATGTGTTTCTCTATTATTAATCATCACTTGATGTATGTTACTATGTTGGTGATTCATTAACTTATCTTTCTAAAACATTTTTCTACATTCAGCTTGGTTTCAGCTTGGTGAAGGAAGTGACACTGTGTCAGTTGTTTTTAAAACAAATGGAAGTGAATTGGTACGAGGTGGCAATGTGATAGCCAAGCATGGATGTTGGTCCCTGCTAAAAGGCGGCATAGTTGCAGACTTTTCAAGCCCTGCTGAGATTCTTTTTGAGGTAAACTCTTCAAGAGTGTTTAGATTCTAAACACTTTAGATCCATTGTGCAATATTTCACCATATGTCAAGTACATATTTCAAATAATACATGCTTTGAAGATGAGTAAAATGCAAAATCAGAGAGTTAAATCGAAATGTGAAAGTTGTTGTATTTATGTACTTAGATATTTGTAAAATGTTATCAACTGAAACTTACTATCAATGCAGAGTGAGAATCCAACAGTGGAAATATGGGCTGATAGTGTTTCATTACAACCATTCACCAGAGAGGAATGGAAATCACACCAAGACAACAGCATTGAGAGGGTGAGCTATCCAATCTAAGTATAGCAGAAAAAACATTAGAGTTTTGATTGATATCTTTAACCTGCAGGTACGAAAGAGCAAGGTGAGATTTCAGGTAACTCATCTAAACGAAACAGCATTGGAAGGAGCAACCGTTGTTATCAAACAAACAAAGGCAGATTTCCCATTTGGATGTGGGATGAATCAATGCATCCTCACAAACATTGAGTACCAGAAATGGTTTGTGTCAAGATTCAAATACACAACTTTCACCAATGAGATGAAGTGGTATAGTACAGAGACTGTTCAAGGCAAGGAAAACTATACTATCCCAGATGCCATGTTAAAATTCGCCAAAGAAAATGGCGTTTCTGTTAGAGGTCATACCATTTTGTGGGACGATGAAAATTTTCAGCCTGAATGGGTTAAGTCCCTATCTCCTGACGATTGAGAAGCCGCTACAAAAAGAATGAATTCTATGGTTTCAAGGTATAAAGGACAAGTGATTGCATGGGACGTGATGAACGAGAATCTCCACTGCCACTATTTTGAGGACAAACTTGGTGAAAATGCCTCTGCCATATATTATTCAACAGCTTACCATCTTGATCTGAACACCATGATGTTTATGAATGAGTATAACACCATTGCGTACGGCGGAGAAAAGGTTGCCAGCCCAGCCAACTATATCAGGAAACTTAAGGAGATTCAGCAATTTCCAGGAATTGATGGAATATCATTAGCCATAGGGGTGCAAGGCCATTTTTCAAATGGTGTGCCCAACGTTGCTTACATGAGGTCAAGTTTAGATCTTCTTGCTGCAACGGGACTTCCTATATGGCTCACAGAAGTCACTGTGGATCCTAGTCCAGATCAGGTGTATATTTACTCAACTTCAAAACTAATAATCAAGTAAAATCAAATGAACATTTCTTTCTTATGTTTTGTTTGTCGGGCAGGCGGAGCACTTGGAAGAGATACTAAGAGAAGGTTACTCACATCCATCTGTTAAAGGGATTATAATGTTTGCAGGTCCAGCACAAGCTGGTTTCACCAGTACACCCCTCGCAGATGAAATTTTTCGAAATACTCCAATTGGAGACGCTGTGGACAAGCTAATTAGCGAGTGGGGAACTGGCATTCAAACAGCCATAGCAGACAGTGGAGGAGTTATAGATATTTCACTACATTGTGGGGATTATGATGTAACAGTTACACACCCTCTAACAAAATACTCCAAAAAATTGAATATAAGTGTAGGGAAAGCATTTTCTGAGGAAATCATCCATGTGACAATACAGGTCTAAAAAGCAACCACTATTTATAACTTTTGCTGAAGTTAGCTTCTGTTTTATAATAAGTGATATTCGCTTTTCCACAACGAAAAATAATTGGGTTAAATTTAGTGAAGATGATGTTGTGGCTTATTTGAGAATTAGATCAACATGTGTCAGATGATTTATAATGTAAAAGGTCATAAAACTAATAATAATTTATAATGTAAAAGGTCATACAACTAATAATAATTTTCGACAACGAAAAATAATTGGGTTAAGTTTAGTGAAGATGATGTTATGACTTATTTTAGAATTAGATCAACATGTGTGAGGTGATTTATGATGTAAAGTATATATTTATGAGTGAATTTTCTTTTACTCAGTTCTCATGACTGAGATTCAATTCATTTTAAATAGTCTAAAATTTTTATTGAAAATCAAAAGCCAGATAATTTTGTTCGAATGATATTCATTAATAATATTAGTGTAAGTTATTATTTTTTAAAGTTAATCAATCGGTCTGTATCTAACGTGATTGTAAAATTTTATAAATCTAATAAAATTTAAATATTACCTATTAATGTTCCTATTAATGTTCTTCGAGAGGTTTTTAGGTTTTTTATATGATTTGCACTTGCCCTTTTTAAAAACCTATTTCATAAATTAAAAAACAATCTCCAACCAAATTAGGTCTTGCATATCATTAACCATTTTATTTGAATATTTAGCATTTAGAATCTTCTTATATTTGAGAAGGATAAGAATAAGTCCGTCAAATCAATCTACATGAATATATTTAAATTTTACATAACTTTAATTTTTTGTTAAAAATGTTGCACATGTACTTTTAATAAAACTTATTTAATAAATTAGATTAGTCTTTATAATTATCATTTCAATACATGTCTAAAGTAAAAGTAAAATCGTGATACTTTTATATACATATTCTTGTTATTTATAGTTCAAAAAACATTGAATGTGAAGTTTAGAGAAGCCATGAAAAATTTATATTTTTAGTTTACTACTACCTTTTAAGCGTGTAAATGATACCAAAACATATATATAATATTTGAATTTAGTTAAAATTCTCAAAAGACAATAATTGATGAATGATACTAAACATGAATAGTGAATAATGTATGCTATACATATAAATTTGTGTGAGAAAATATGTAAATTTCAACAATACAAATTAATTTTAATGACTATTCCGTTAACCCGTCCGATATAAGGATTTGAAATAAATATAAATATTGTTAATATATAATTATAACAATATAAGAAGAATTTTATGAGATAAAGATAGTTCAAAAGAAAAACAATAGTTAAATAAATAAAACAAATAATTATACAAAAGAGAACAGACCGTGAAAAAAATAAAAACCGTCAAGAATTGTTGTGTCCATATATTTGTGGGTGATGTTTTTGCAGTTTAAGAAAAACTAAGAAAGTTATAAAATAAAGGGTTAAATATGTTTTTGATCCTTCAAAATATTTCAAACTTAATTTTTAGTTCTTTAAAAAAATACTTTAAAGAATGATCCTCTTAAAAAATTTAATTTTAATTTTTGGTTCCTCCTGCAAGTTAGCGACGGATTTTACAACTTAGCGATAATTTTAGTAATAGTTCTTACAACTTAGCGACGGTTTTTATAACTTAGCAACGATTTTAGCGACGCTTTTTATTTAACGATGACATTAGAGACCGGTTTAGCTAAGATTTTGTCATAAGGGACCAAAAGTTAAAATTCAAATTTTTAGGAGGATCATTCTTGAAAAGTAATATTCAGAGGACTTAAAACCAAGTTTGAGATATTTAGAGAGACCAAAAACATACTTAATCTAATCGTTAAATCATCGTTGAATCGAATTGAACTAAAGTTAAAATAATTAAACTGTTATATTTGATTAATGAATTAAACTATATTACACAAAGAGTCGAATTAAAACTGAAATCAAATTGACTGAAATTGAAATCGAATAAAACCAAAATAAAAAATAAAAATATTACAAATAAATTTTATTTTAAAAAAAATTGTATAACGGCTTGTTTTAAATATATGGTTCGGTTCAAAACAAATTGTCGTCTAACTAGTCAAAATTTTGAAAGGTAAATCAAACTAATAATTTTAATTCGATTCAATTTGGTTATGAATAAATCAAAATAAGTTGGTTTACTTCAAATAAATTTTTGTTATATTTGATTCGGTTCGATTCAATCACCCTCTTTATACCTTAATCTACTTCGTTTTGCTATGCAATTCTGACTAATTTGGTAGAGAAATTTCTTAATTTTTTAGAGAGAAAATAATAATATGTAAATTGAAATTAAAAGAATTTTTACAGATCAAAGAGAGAGAGAAGAGGATGTCACACAATGCATAATCAATTTTATGCTTGATAAATACTAGTGATTGATAATTTAATTTGAAATTATTTTAAAGTTGAATTTTTTTGTTTAATTTAATATTTTAAATGTTACAAATATTAAATAACAAAAAGATTAGAAAAACAATAAAATGTTATTTAATATTAAAATAAAAATTAATTTCAAAATTTAGTTAAATCACACACAATTAATTTTTTCTTATTTTCTTAAATTAAATATGACTATTGTAGTCATACATTTCAATATATAAAAATCTCACCAACTATTGTAGTCATACATTCTTTACGTGTTAAATTTAAATATGATTATTGAGGTCCAATTTATTCTAAAAATATATAGTGAATGCAAACTTTAACATCTAATAAACTTATTCATTATCTAAGAGATAATGATTTCTAGTATTAATTTATTCCATTGATAACTTATAAACTAAAATTACCATTTTGAAGTTAAAGGAGCATCACCCATATCAATAATCTGTAGTCATACTTATAAAATATTTTGAGTTTTATTTGCATTAATATTAAATATTTTCTAAACCTAAAATATATTGAAGAAATATATCTGTGAAGAATTAAACATTAATATGAAAGATAAATGGTTGAATGATTATTTAATTGTATTATTTTATTATTATAATTAATTACAATTTTTTTATAAATAAGATATAGACATTATATAATATTGTAGTTATTTTTGAGGTAATTAAAATTGGATGAAACTCATTGTTTCAATCAAGTTTGTTGAAACATTTCCTATGTGAATTGAAGTTATATTCCATCTAATTAATTATATAAACTATTTAAATTTAATATCGGAATTAAATCGAGTCCAACCTGAGAAATTTTGATTGTATTTTTCTAAAGAGTACGAAGAGAAATGGCATGTCGCAGAAAATATGGGGTAGTGTTTTCCATAAAAATTTTGAAATCTATAAAGTGATATGAAGAAGAGATTTCAATTTTTTAATCAAAAAATTTAATTTTTTTTAAGCTTCCTCTCTTACAGAATTTTCAATCTTTTAAATTACATTGATGTCTTTTTAAAGTAAAATAATAAAAAACATAAATTTATCTAATTTTATATATGAATTTAAAAATATATAAACGTTTTTTAAATATAAACAAACATGTTCAATAATTACATGGTAGGCTATATTATGAACCATGAAATACTAAATTTATATATAATAAATTGTTAGAAAATTCAACTTTAAATAATAAGAAAGTTAATAGTTTCTTGTTTTATAACAAGTGATATTCGGTTTTCGACAACGGAAAAATAATTGGGTTAAATTTAGTGAAGATGATGTTGTGGTTTATTTGAGAATTAGATTAACATGTGTCAGATGATTTATAATGTAAAAGGTCATAAAACTAATAATAATTTTCGCAACCAAAATAATTGGGTTAAATTCGGTGAAGATGATGTTGTCACTTATTTTAGAATTAGATCAACATGTGTGAGGTGATTTATGATGTAAAATATATATTTATGAAAGAATTTTCTTTTACTCAGTTCTGATGGCTGAGATTCCATTCATTTTAAATAGTTTAAAATTTTTATTAAAAATCAAAAGCCACATAATTTTGATCGAATGATATTCATTAATAACATTAGTGTAAGTTATTATTTTTTAAAGTTAATCAGTGGGTTTCTACCTATTAATGTTCCTATTAATGTTCTTCAAGAGGTTTTTAGTTTTTATTTTATATGATTTGGGACTTGCCCTTTTTAAAAACCTATTTCATAAATTAAAAAAAAACTCCAACCAAATTAGGTCTTGCATATCATTAACCATTTTATTTGAATATTTAGGATTTAGAATCTTCTTATATTTGAGAAGGATAAGAATAAGTCCGTCAAATCAATCTACATGAATTTATTTAAATTTTATATAACTTTAATTGTTTGCAAAAAAGGTTGCACATGTACTTTTAATAAAACTTATTTAATAAATTAGATTAGTCTTTATAATTAGCATTTCAATACATGTCTAAAGTAAAATTAAAATCGTGATACTTTTATATACATATTCTTGTTATTTATAGTTCAAAAAACATTGAATGTGAAGTTTAGAAAAGCCATGAAAATTTTATATTTTAGCTTACTACTACCTTTTAAGCGTGTAAATGATACCAAAACATATATATAATATTTGAATTTAGTTAAAATTTTCAAAAGACAATAATTGATGAATGATACTAAACATGAATAATGAATAATGTATGAGCATACATATGATTTTGTGTGAGAAAATATGTAACTTTCAACAATACAAATTAATTTTGATGACTATTGTGTTAACCCGTCCGATATAAGGATATGAAATAAATATAAATATTGTTAATATATAATTATAACAATATAAGAAGAATTTTATGAGATAAAGATAGTTCAAAAGAAAAACAATAATTAAATAAATAAAACAAATAATTATACCAAAGAGAACAGACGGTGAAAAAAATAAAAACCGTCAAGAATTGTTGTGTCCATATATTTGTGGGTGATGTTTTTTGTAGTTTAAGAAAAACTAAGAAAGTTATAAAATAAAGGGTTAAATATGTTTTTTATCCCTCAAAACATTTCAAACTTAATTTTTAGTTCTTTAAAATTTTTCTTTAAAGAATGATCCTCCTAAAAATTTTAATTTTAATTTTTGGTTCCTCCTGCAAGTTAGCGACGGTTCTTACAACTTAGCGACAATTTTAGTAATAGTTCATACAACTTAGCGGACGGTTTTATAACTTAGCAACGATTTTAGCGCTTTTATTTAACGATGACATTAGAGACCAGTTTAGCTACGATTTTGTCATAAGAGACCAAAAGTTAAAATTCAAATTTTTAGGAGGATCATTCTTGAAAATTAATATTCAGAGGACTTAAAACCAAGTTTGAGATGTTTACAGAGACCAAAAACATACTTAATCTAATCGTTAAATCATCGTTGAATCGAATTGAACTAAAGTTAAAATAATTAAACTGTTATATTTGATTAATGAATTAAACTATATTACACAAAGAGTCGAATTAAAACTGAAATCAAATTGACTGAAATTGAAATCGAATAAAACCAAAATAAAAAATAAAAATATTACAAATAAATTTTATTTTAAAAAAAATTGTATAACGGCTTGTTTTAAATATATGGTTCGGTTCAAAACAAATTGTCGTCTAACTAGTCAAAATTTTGAAAGGTAAATCAAACTAATAATTTTAATTCGATTCAATTTGGTTATGAATAAATCAAAATAAGTTGGTTTACTTCAAATAAATTTTTGTTATATTTGATTCGGTTCGATTCAATCACCCTCTTTATACCTTAATCTACTTCGTTTTGCTATGCAATTCTGACTAATTTGGTAGAGAAATTTCTTAATTTTTTAGAGAGAAAATAATAATATGTAAATTGAAATTAAAAGAATTTTTACAGATCAAAGAGAGAGAGAAGAGGATGTCACACAATGCATAATCAATTTTATGCTTGATAAATACTAGTGATTGATAATTTAATTTGAAATTATTTTAAAGTTGAATTTTTTTGTTTAATTTAATATTTTAAATGTTACAAATATTAAATAACAAAAAGATTAGAAAAACAATAAAATGTTATTTAATATTAAAATAAAAATTAATTTCAAAATTTAGTTAAATCACACACAATTAATTTTTTCTTATTTTCTTAAATTAAATATGACTATTGTAGTCATACATTTCAATATATAAAAATCTCACCAACTATTGTAGTCATACATTCTTTACGTGTTAAATTTAAATATGATTATTGAGGTCCAATTTATTCTAAAAATATATAGTGAATGCAAACTTTAACATCTAATAAACTTATTCATTATCTAAGAGATAATGATTTCTAGTATTAATTTATTCCATTGATAACTTATAAACTAAAATTACCATTTTGAAGTTAAAGGAGCATCACCCATATCAATAATCTGTTTAATCTCTCATGTGTCTTTTTTTTAATCATCTCCTTTGTTTTAGTCTTTTTTTTTCTTTTCAATTTTCTTGTTCTTTTGTTTGCACATAACATACATATAAAAAATTGGGGGCATACTCCATTGTTTTATTACTTATAAAATATTTTGAATTTTATTTGCATTAATATTAAATATTTTCTACACTTAAAATATATTGAAGAAATATATCTGTGAAGAATTAAACATGCTCATATTAATATGAAAGATAAATGGTTGAATGATTATTTAATTGTATTATTTTATTATTATAATTAATTACAATTTTTTTATAAATAAGATATAGACATTATATAATATTGTAGTTATTTTTGAGGTAATTAAAATTGGATTAAACTCATTGATTCAATCAAGTTTGTTGAATAATTTCATATGTGAATTGAAGTTATATTCCATATAATTAATTATATAAACTGTTTAAATTTATAATCAGGAATTAAATCGAGTCCAACCCGAGAAATTTTGTTTGTATTTTTCTAAAGAGTACGTATAGAAATGGCATGTCATGAAAATATGGTGTAGTGTTTACATAAAATTTTGAAATCTATAAAGTGACATGAAGAAGAGATTTCAATTTTTAAATCAAAATTTTTTTTTAAGCTTTCTCTTATACAGAATTTTCAATCTTTTAAACTATATTAATGTCGTTTTAAAGTAAAATAATAAAAAACATAACTTTATCTAATTTTATATATGAATTTAAAAATATATAAACGTTTTTTAAATATAAACAAACATGTTCAATAATTTCATGGTAGTCTATGTTATGAACCATGAAATACTAAATTTAAATATAATAAATCCCTAAAAAATTCAACTTTAAATAATAAGAAAGTTAATAGTTTCTTGTTTTATAACAAGTGATATTCGGTTTTCGACAACGGAAAAATAATTGGGTTAAATTTAGTGAAGATGATGTTGTGGCTTATTTGAGAATTAGATCAACATGTGTCAGATGATTTATAATGTAAAAAGGTCATAAAACTAATAATAATTTATAATGTAAAAAGGTCATACAACTAATAATAATTTTCGACAACGAAAAATAATTGGGTTAAGTTTAGTGAAGATGATGTTATGACTTATTTTAGAATTAGATCAACATGTGTGAGGTGATTTATGATGTAAAGTATATATTTATGAGTGAATTTTCTTTTACTCAGTTCTCATGACTGAGATTCAATTCATTTTAAATAGTCTAAAATTTTTATTGAAAATCAAAAGCCAGATAATTTTGTTCGAATGATATTCATTAATAATATTAGTGTAAGTTATTATTTTTTAAAGTTAATCAATCGGTCTGTATCTAACGTGATTGTAAAATTTTATAAATCTAATAAAATTTAAATATTACCTATTAATGTTCCTATTAATGTTCTTCGAGAGGTTTTTAGGTTTTTTATATGATTTGCACTTGCCCTTTTTAAAAACCTATTTCATAAATTAAAAAACAATCTCCAACCAAATTAGGTCTTGCATATCATTAACCATTTTATTTGAATATTTAGCATTTAGAATCTTCTTATATTTGAGAAGGATAAGAATAAGTCCGTCAAATCAATCTACATGAATATATTTAAATTTTACATAACTTTAATTTTTTGTTAAAAATGTTGCACATGTACTTTTAATAAAACTTATTTAATAAATTAGATTAGTCTTTATAATTATCATTTCAATACATGTCTAAAGTAAAAGTAAAATCGTGATACTTTTATATACATATTCTTGTTATTTATAGTTCAAAAAATATTGAATGTGAAGTTTAGAAAAGCCATGAAAAATTTATATTTTTAGTTTACTACTACCTTTTAAGCGTGTAAATGATACCGAAACATATATATAATATTTAAATTTAGTTAAAATTTTCAAAACACAATAATTGATGAATGATACTAAACATGAATAATGAATAATGTATGAGCATACATATGAATTTGTGTGAGAAAATATGTAACTTTCAACAATACAAATTAATTTTAATGACTATTCTGTTAACCCGTCTGATATAAGGATATGAAATAAATATAAATATTGTTAATATATAATTATAACAATATAAGAAGAATTTTATGAGATAAAGATAGTTCAAAAGAAAAACAATAAATAAATAAATAACGGTTAGCTCTAAGGATGAGACTTAGCAAATTTGGAATGGTGACTAACATTCAATGCAATTTCTGCAGCGAGAATGAATCGCATGGACACTTGTTCTTTAACTGTAACACACTGAAACATATCTGGATTTCCGTGCTTGGGTGGATTGGCATCCATCACAATCCGTTGCCATGGGATTTGGAGGTTACTTGGCTGGAAGAAAGGCAAAGGTTGGCGGGCGAACTTCTTAAACTTTAAATTGGCTTTATGGATCTGGAACTTTAGGAACAATATCCAATTCGGAGGTTCTATCCCTAGTGTAAAAATTGAGGATGGTATTATTGATAAAATTGTCTATAGGGGCTGGTTTAATATGAAGCTAAGGGGGCACATTGCTCAGCTTATGCTATAGT
The DNA here is from genome assembly GCA_021764765.1 of Vicia sativa. Classification (NCBI taxonomy): domain Eukaryota; kingdom Viridiplantae; phylum Streptophyta; class Magnoliopsida; order Fabales; family Fabaceae; genus Vicia; species Vicia sativa. The sequence continues at coordinate 60,206,243 of CM038792.1, forward strand.
GGGGGTTCCCTGTAGAACCGGGTTTGTTTGGGTTTTTTGATGGCTGGATCCGAGTGATCGCCTTGTATTCAGTGTATTTTTTGAATTAACTAATTTTCTATTTTGATTCAAAAAAAATATTAAATAACAAAAAGATTAGAAAAACAATAAAATGTTATTTAATATTAAAATAAAAATTAATTTCAAAATTTAGTTAAATCACACACAATTAATTTTTTCTTATTTTCATAAATTAAATATGACTATTGTAGTCATACATTTCAATATATAAAAATCTCACCAACTATTGTAGTCATACATTCTTTAGGTGTTAAATTTAAATATGATTATTGAGGTCCAATTTATTCTAAAAATATATAGTGAATGCAAACTTTAACATCTAATAAACTTATTCATTATCTAAGAGATAATGATTTCTAGTATTAATTTTTTCCATTGATAATTTATAAACTAAAATTACCATTTTGAAGTTAAAGGAGCATCACCCATATCTAGTCTGTTTAATCTCTCATGTGTCTTTTTTTTAATCATCTCATTTGTTTTAGTCTCTTTTTTTTCAATTTTCTTGTTTTGTTTGTTTATATATATATATATATATATATATATATATATATATATATATATATATATATATATATATATATATATATATATATATATATATATATATATATATATATATATATATATATATATATATATATATATATATATCGGGGCATACTCCATTGTTTTATTACTTATAAAATATTTTGAATTTTATTTGCATTAATATTAAATATTTTCTACACTTAAAATATATTGAAGAAATATATCTGTGAAGAATTAAACATGCTCATATTAAATATGAAAGATAAATGGTTGGATGATTATTTAATTGTATTATTTTATTATTATAATTAATTACAATTTTTTTATAAATAAGATATAGACATTATATAATATTGTAGTTATTTTGAGGTAATTAAAATTGGATTAAACTCATTGATTCAATCAAGTTTGTTGAATAATTTCATATGTGAATTGAAGTTATATTCCATCTAATTAACTATATAAACTATTTAAATTTAATATCAGGAATTAAATCGAGTCCAACCAATTTTATGTCTAATAAAAACACTTTACTGAAAAAAAAATTTGTTTGTATTTTTCTAAAAGTACGAAAAGAAATGGCATGTGGCAGAAAATATGGGGTAGTGTTTTACATAAAATTTTTTTGAAATATGGAAGAAGAGATTTCAATTTTTAAATCAAAGATTTTTTTTTTTTTAAGGTTCCTCTCAATCTTTTAAACTATTTTAATATCTTTTAAAGTAAAATAATAAAAAAAACATAAATTTATCTAATTTTGTATATGAATTTAAAAATATATAAACGTTTTTTAAATATAAACAAATCTCTTGTTCAATAATTTCATGGTAGTTTATGTTATGAACCATGAAATACTAAATGTATATATAATAAATCCTTAGAAAATTCAAATTTAGATAATATGAAAGTTAATAATTTTTGTTTTATAACAAGTGATAATTGATTTTAAACGGAAAAATAATTGAGTTAAATTTAGTGAAGATGATGTTGTGGCTTATTTAAGAATTAGATTCACATGTCTAAGGTGATTTATAATGTAAAGGTCATAAAACTAATAATAATTTTCGACAAAAATAATGGGTTAAGTTTAGTGAAGATGATGTTGTGATTTATTTCAGAATTAGATCAACATGTCTGAGGTGGTTTATGATGTAAAATATATGTTTATGAGTGAATTTTCTTTTACTTAGTTCTCGTGATGAGATTCCATTTATTTTAATAGTTTGAAAATTTTATTGAAAATCAAAATTCAATAATTATGATTGAATGATATTCATTAATAATATTAGTGTAAGTTATTATTTTTTAAAATTACTCGCTCGGTCTGTATGTAACAACATGATTGTAAAATTTTATAAATCCAATAAAATTTAAATATTACTTATTAATGTTTTAGCAGAGTTTTTAGTTTTTTATATGATTTGAGACTTGTCCTTTTAAAACATATTTCATAGATTAAAAATAATCTCCAACCAAGCTGTTCCATATCATTAACCATTTTATTTGAAACATCTACCATTAAGAATCTTCTTATAGCACATGTACTTTTAATAAAACTTATTTAATTAATTAGATCATTCTTTATAATTATCATTTCAATATATTTCTAAAGTATATATATATATATATATATATATATATATATATATATATATATATATATATATATATATATATATATATATATATATATATATATATATATATATATATAAAATATTGAATGTGAAGTTTAGAAAATAATTGATGAATGATACTAAACATGAATAATGAATAATGTATGAGCATGCATATGAATTTGTGTGAGAAAATATGTAAGTTTCAACAATACAAAATAATTTTAATGATTATTCCGTTAACCCATCAGATATAAGGATATGAAATAAATATAAATATTGTTAATATATAATTATAACAATATAAGAAGAATTTTATGAGAAAAAGATAGTTTAAAAGAAAAAATAATAAATAAATAAAATAAATAATTATACAAAAGAGAACAGAACTGAAAAAAATAAAACTGTCAAAATAAAACCGTCAAGAATTGTGGTGTCCATATATTTGTGGGTGATGTTTTTGCAGTTTAAGAAAAGCTAAGAAAGTTAAAATAAATAATAAAACATTATGGAAACACTTTCGCAGGTATAAAAACTGTTGGCGAAATTCAATTATTCCATCAATAGGATTCAATAATTGGATCCATAATGGGATTCCATCTTCTTTGACGGACACAGTAAACGCCTCCGTCATTTTCCGTTAACTTCAACACCGGTGAAACGTTCGCCGTTTTACTTCCCTTTCCTCTTCCACTCCCTCTCTCCGCAACCGCAATCTCAAACTCAGAAGCCTTACCATTCACCCTACTCACCGGCACTAGCAGGTAAACCTTCCCGGCTACAAGCTCCTCATCCGCACGCAAGGCCGTGATCCGTCGCGTTCTAAGGAGCACCTCCGCTGGAGTGATGACGTGTCCGATAAGTTCTATCATGAGCTCCGCCGATTTCATAGGTAGCTTGATGTCACGAACATTACCGCAAGTGTCCAAAAGCGTTGCTGCTTTCTTCTTACTCTTTGTTACTATTACTGTGTGATAAAAAATGTCAGAATTAGTAGGGATGCAAGAACTTGTGTTACCCATGGAGTTTGTTTGTTAAAGTACTATAAATCAAATTGAGGGGGGATTTTATGTAAAGTGTTATGTTTAATTTTGGTCTTGAAGAACAAAATTTATATTTAATCTTTTATTTTGTGAAATTAATGCGAACTAATCATTTTTATTCAAATGACACAAATAATTTTAGATTTTGTTTACGTGTAAGTGATACAAAAAGTGTTAATCAATCAACATATATTTTGTCAAATTGTATTTGTTTTTTAAAGATATAAATCATAGATACAATGATGATATTGCAAATTAATACATTTTTATTAAATGACATTTAAAAAAATTATTTTATATTGTTGATACATTACATTAATTTTTTATATATAAATCAACAAATTATACTATTATCTATTTAAAATTTGAAGACAACTTATACTGTTCCATTTTCAAGACTATCATTATACCATTCAAAATTTGGAAAATAAATATTATTTGCAAAATAAATATTAAGGCTGTAAGTGATAATATTGACTCTTAATGAATTAACTTAGAATTTGGGAACTATTAAAGTTTATTTAAAAATTTTAAAAATTATATGATTGATAACCGGTATTTTTCAAGATTAAATAATTTATTTTATCAATTTACAATATTTAATAAGATAATTCAAGTATTTTATATTATTTTCTCTTTCATTTTTGTTTTGTTTATCTTAAATGAAAATGAATAGTTAATTAAATTAAATATTTTATAACTTACTTTCTCTTTCTGAATAACTCCATTTCATATAAAATAAAATAAATAAATAAATAAATTTCAAGAATTAATGTCTCCTCATTTGATTTTATAAATTACATTAGAAAAATTGAACTCAATAGTCAAATAGTCAAAATTTAAAAGTTGAGACATACAAGTAAATAATATAGATGAATCATAATAGTTTAAGCGGAACCACCATAAAAAATATGGGTGGGCCACTAAAATATTTAAGCTAAATACCAAAGTTATATTGCATATAAAAAATAAGGCGTAATAAGCACAAAGTTCATTACTAGAAAAACAAATTACATACCTTAAAATAAGACTATACGTGTATTGAGTGACTTGAAATCATCAATAATAAAATCTGAACTAATACATGCATTGATTTCTCTTCAATGTAATGTATGATATCTGCTAGAAACCAACCTTTCATCTTGTTTCGCAACTTAGTCTTGATAATTTTCATTGCCGAAAAAGATCTCTCAGTCGTGACAATAGAAACTGGAAGAGTCAGGATAAGACGGAGTAGTCTATCAATCAAAAAGTAAATTTTATTCTTATTAGTTACAACCAAACAAGAACATAATTTCTGAATGGTTGATAAATTCTTCAAATCTGCTGATAGACAGGCATCAACAAGAAATTGTCGAAGTAGGAATTGCAAAGTAATCTTCTCTTGCTCATTGAAATCCATATGATAATATTTTTCTACTAAAGTGCAAATAGTATCAATGTCAAAAGCTTTATAATTATCCTTAGGATTCAAAGCATAACTTAGAGTTAACAAATCCATTGCTTGTCACTTCTTCAATTGGTGGAACTTCAATTGGTTGGGGCATATAAGTTATCCATTCTTCGATTCTTGAAACTTTAACAGGTTCGGATGTAGAAACATTCTCATAAGCTTTTCTCTTAAAAAATGATTAATTTTTTTATTCTTCATCTTTATTTCTTCTGTTTTACAAGAAATCAACAGAAATCACAATCAAAAACACCTTACAAGCACAAGTTAATAACCAAATCGGAAAAATTGTTGTTATAACAATAAAAGCACAAGGCAACAATAATCATAATCAAAATTGTTGTTGTAAGTTATAACAAACCAGAAAAAAACACTTTACAAGTTAATAACTAAGAATCACAATAAAAAACATTGTCAGTGTCAGCACAAGTTTTAATCTCATATTTTTAAGAACAATAATCAACAAACTATAAGAACAATATCAACAACAATCAATTCTTAAAGAACAATGTTTTCATAAATTGTAATCAATTTAACCTCAAATATGTTTTGCAATATCAAATTGCATATTTTAAAATTGCTTCACAATATTTCACAAAATTTCCAATAACAAAATCATTCATATAAAATTTTAAATCAATAATGTGATGAATAGAGAAAGAGAGAGATTACCTTTCTAAAATCAGAGGAAAGTTACGACGAAGAGTCGGAAGAGAAAAGGACTAACGTCGATTGTCCATTGTAAAGTGTATTAATAACAAGATGAAGGGGATGATGGTGTCGTATTTCAGAGCAGGCGATTTACGCTTACGTGTTTTAAAGCGGTGGTTGCGGTAGAGAAGAGAGAAGAAGCTAATAGTGATAAAAAATATTTTTACGATACCTTAGAGAGAGAGAGAGAGAGAGAGAGAGAGAGAGAGAGTAAAACAAAGGTTTTATTTTCATATAATAATTTTTAGTTAATATAATATTAGATTTATATAATTAAAAAATTAATTTTTAAGGTGGGTCGTGGTCCACTGAAGCCCCAGTACCGCCTCTCGGTTTTTTGTTAGGATTTATTGTGTCACTTGTGTGTATTATCTATCACATTCATTTCTTATTTTAAAAGAAAAATAAAGTTTAAAGTTTTAGTTCTAGGGCGATTACTAAATGTGGTTTATTGAAATATGGAAGGGGGTAACATATTTGTTGAAATCCACTAAAATTTATGATGAATTTTATTAACCTTGATGAATAAGATTGATATCACCACACAATGACAATGAAAATATAGAGAAAGAAAGAATAAGAAGCAAAACAATATTTTACGCAAAGTTTCTCTGTTGTGGAAAACTTTATTATTCACTTTGCAAGCGCAAAATCTGTAAATGAATTGATTACAAAAATAGGGGTTACTCTCTATTTATAGATTTAGGTTAGCTTGCTCCTAAGCCAAATCCCAAACTATAAAAAAATATCTATTTTGAACTAAATCAAATCTATTCTATTTTAGATCTAAATCAAACTAAATCTAAATCTAAAACAAATCAAATATGTGTGCAACACCTTTGATACCAAGCTCTTGAATGGTTAGTGGCTTCCTTCGAGCAACACCTTGATCCACACCCTTCGACACACATAGTTTCGACACTAAGAATTACAATTTAACACATCACCTACTGCATTGTGTCTAAACTATCTATATTCAACATTGCTCTTAGTCTTCAAAATACTTCGACCTGTACACCCTTTGTCATGATGTCTGCAATATGATTCTCGATTCTGAGTGTTCCAAATTCATCTTCTCATCTTCTACCTGCTCTTGAAGATAGTGGAATCTCATTTCAATGTGCTTGCTTCGACCATGAGCTATCGGATTTTTGCCAGGTTGATAGTTGACATGCTATCAATCTTCATGGTAATTTCTCCATGATTTTTATGTGATTCTTTGACCAAGTTCCCCATCCAGTTTCTTGACATGCACAAAGAAGAAGCAGACTGTATTCTCCTTCATGATGATAATGCTATAACCGGTTCCTTTCTCGAACTCCAAGCAATTGGCACCACTAACATGAACATATATCCTGCTGTGGATTTTTATCCTCACATCACTTACCTACTCAATTTGTGTGTCCAACAACTTGTATTCTTTTCCTTTATCATTGTTGGAAATAAAATGCTATAGTGAAACAATCCGTGAACATCATCCGATAGGAATATCAATAAAGCCGCCATCGAATGTTTTTATCTCGCGAGGAAAGGAAAAACATCGAGTAAACTGAAGGAGAAATCACGGTCTCACGGCCAGAGATCGAGGTAAGGGAGTTTATTATGCGAGGAAGGATTAGCACCACCAGTAGTACTATGGTATCTACTTATTTTCTATTTAAGGGTTTGTTATATCTATCTATTGCTTAATTACTACGATGCATGTGAAAGAAAGAAAATAAAGGAAGCAGGGGAAAGAAGGAAGCATTTACAAAGTTTGCTCGAGCGAGCCCGTGATAAGATACCTATGTATTCCTCGTGCAATGGGAAAGTCGGGCCGTAGTTTGGCTAACTTGTTTGGTGGGTTTGTTTTTTATATATTTACGAAAGAGTTTTAAACACAAAAATAAAGTGCCCGTGGTGAAAAAGGTTTGCATTGGTTGGTTGCTTTTACCTTTGAGAAAGGTGTTTAACCATTATTAAGTGTTTTGTTTTGAAAATAAAAGAAAAAGTTTTAGTTTTATTACATACAAGGATGCAAAAGAAACTAGCAAAACAAAAGGAAACTAACTAGTTATACCCCTAATGTTGTCATGCAATATTGGACCTAAGGTTGAGGATGTAAGGAATCTCTACCTATGTTGATATGCCAAGGATGTAATCAGAATACAGGCTCGAGCCATCCTAACCGGCGGTCCTAAGGAAGTTATCCTAATATTTGTCTTGGTTGTTGAACCAATGGATGTAAAGGATAAAGCAATCAAGTGCCTTGAGCGAGCATAAGCAATACAATGCACAAAAAATGTCAAACATGCGCGGGAGAAGGAGGAAGTCTCATAGCCTACAATAGCACCGATGTACCCGGTGACATCCGTTCCCGTGAAGGGTATCACAACATGACATGAATTGTCAAGTGTGAAGAGCAATGAGTCGGTATCGATGCAAAACCCAGGCGTGGAGAGTCGAATAGGACTTTTGCCACTTTATTATTAACTCGATAAGGAAGACGATTCGCGTGGCGAGATGACATGGACTAGAACTATGTGGGATCGATTCGAACCCTTTCGTGCCCATCATATCATCATGCATCAACACATGTAGATCTCATCAAAGGGTATTTTCTTGGTGGTGCACGGCGGTTTTGTAACCACTCTTGACCTATGCAAGCAAAAGTAAACACAACAACACAGGCGCCTCCCCATGCGAAGAGGACTTTAAACCAAACAAGTAGAAAAGCAGGCGCCCTAAACGGGTCTTTAAATAAACCGGAAGGGTTCTAACATGCTCCAACTACGGAGCTCCATCATGCATCTCTAGTCCTACTTCTCATGGCAAAGAAAGGTAAAATCCTACTTCTCATGCTCTCAGAAAGGTAAAGAATACGTAAAAGGTATAGAAAATACCACACATATAACAATCATTTTTCGTTTTTATGCTTTATTTAAAAAGCCGCATTGCTGCTCGACATTACTGTTTTTGTATCAGGCATGCGGAGCGTTAAAGCTATGATTTGACGAGAAATCCATATTTTATGTTGCGTATGTGTGTATAATACATGTCTGTTGTCCGGATTATGATCTTGTCAGTGTATTTGATTCGGATGTGTATGACCTGACATTCGATTATGTTTGTGTCTCTGCACACTTCTCACGGATTTTCTTATTGCGTGCAAATACTTGAAGTTTTCCAGATATTTCAGCTTGTGTGCTCTTGAATTTAATATTCGTTTGGTATTTATTTTACTTTATTTATCGCATTTCTTACCGCTTTCCTTGCCATGAGAAGTAGAATAGAGATGTATGAAGGGGTTCGTAGTTGGAGCATGTTCGGGAACCCTCGGTTTATTTAAAGACAGTTTAGGAAATTACATTTGCTAATTGTGTTTGGTTTTAAATCCTCATCTGCATAGGGAGGTAACTTTCGATAGTGTTTACATTTGGCTGCATGGTCAGTGGTTAGGACACGAGCGTGGTACCACTAAGCAAAGTCCCGCTTTTTATATTTCCTATCATGAGTCATTGATATACGTGAGGAAGAAAGGGTCGCAATCAACCCCTACAGTTCTAGTCCGTGTCGACTCCACACGCGAATGGTATTGCTTCCTTTATCGAGTCAATAAAAAGTGGCAAAGTCCTATTATGACTCTCCACTCATTCATGGAGTTCACATTTATTCTGAACTCGCATCATTTGCTCGTAGGTTATGCCTACTTGTGTATCATTGTTTTCATTGATTGTTTGTGTGTGCTTAGCCAAGCACTTGTTTGCTTCATCCATGGTCTTGACTACTACTTTAGTTAGTGATTCGAGATGGACATAGACTTAGGTTGTAAACCTTTTCCTCTTTGTCATCTTCGGCTCCATTTTAGCTGATGATTCGAGATAGACAGATCTAGGTGGTAAACCTTTGCGTGTTCTCTGGGGATTCTCCTCATTCTATCTTAGGTAGATTCGAAGTTAGACCTTAGAGTCGCCCATGCATGATGACATTGGGATAGCATTAGATAGTTTCCCTTGTTTGTTTTTCTAGTTTTTTGCATCCATGCATATAATAAACTAAAAATGTTTTCTTTTTCTTTTATGAACAAATAACTTAATGGTTCAACTCCCTTTTCAAGGTAAAACAACCAAACCAATGCAAACTCTTTTTTTGCTATGGGTTTCTTTTTGTTTTAAATTATTTTCATAATTAAAAACGCATAACCCATCAAAACATGTGAGCCGAACTACGGCGACTTTCCCATTACACAGCGGAATACGTAGGCATCTTGTCAGGGCTCGTCGAGCAAACTTTGTAAATATTCCTTCTTTTCCCGTGTTTTTTTATTTTATTTTCTTTCACATTCATTCCTTTTAGCATACATATATAGCGATTAAGCGGTAATAGATATAAACACACCCATTAGACGAAAATAAGAGTGGATACCGTAAGTACTACTGGTGGCAGATGTTTCTTACTTGGCGTAATAGTTCACCCTATCTCTGGTCGCAAGACCGTGTTTATCCTTTTAGGTTTTGGCGATCGTTCACCTTTCTCCTTTTGTGAGATAAAAGCGTTCGATGGCGACTGTTGATATAGTTATCGGATGATGTTAATTACGTTGTTTCAATAACTCATTACACAATCAATTCACTACATTTGGATCATTGTGTAGGTCTTGAAACTTACAAAATATGAGACTTCAACATCCGCTATGAACAACTATCCTTAGAGTTAGAACAATTTTCTAATTGTATTTTGAAACTCTGGATGGAAAGTTAGCGAAACCTAATGATGGTTATAAAGATTGATATTCCTCCCGATTGTTGATTTCAAATTTTCTTGATCCAATTGATGCAATGTTTCAAAACACATATCCAAATTTTGTTGTGAATTACAACAATGAAACATTTGCAATCAAGAGCTATATTAGGCAACCATAGAGGCTATTGATTTGATAAACCAATATGTATTCTTCCGGGTAAGTACCATACAATCATTTTAAATATTTTAAGCTGTTTGTCATTATTTAGTATGTGACTTATAAACAAACTTTCAACAAATTTCGTGGAGAACAAAAGGAATATTTATCATCGACTATTAATACTCTTGATGGTGACGACAACGAATCTTCTCATGTTTAACTCATGAATTTTTAATACAAATCGAACTTGGGTCTTCCTATCCTGATATTACATTGATTGATACTAAATAATCTTCTTAGAAATATTGATCAATACGAAGGTTTGTGCAATGGAACCAACTCATTATTACAAGATGGAAAATCACGTTATCGAAGCAAAAATTATTTGAGTAAAAACATCGGATGTGTCGTGTATCGCAAGAATGGATATTACTCTACTCGGACCCATGGCCATTCAAATGACTAGAAGGAAATTTCCAATAACTATAAGTTATACTTATGCGACTATGAGTCCAATTCGGTCATTGGATTATGTTGGTATATATTTACCAAGAGCGTCTTAACCATGGTCAATTGTATGTTGCGAGTTTCAAGAGTAAAAAGAAAAATGTCTTATAATTAATCCACGAAAAGATAACAAACCGCTTATAAACTACAACGAATATTGTTTTCAAAGAGGTTTTTAATTTGTAGATTCTATGTTAATCATCAGTTTCTTTGTTAAGGAAATCAAAGTTTTCGTATCAACGATAAATTTAGTTGGAAATGATTTGTTACCAGTTATGTTTTAACTATTTTGATATAAGAATTTCTACTCATTAAGTAAAATAATTACTTGAGTATACTACTCTTTTTCTTTCATATCTAATTATATAATTTAAAACATATATTGAACACTGCACTATAGTTTAAAAGTATGTAGAATATTCGATACTATTAAATTCCATCTAAATTTAGACTAAGGCGTGATATAGATAATCAGTCCAATAATTCATAAATTATTATGTTGCAAATTAAAGAAAATAACAATAAGTTGAACATAATCATACTTAAGTTGATATTTTGCATACATACGATTACATTGAGCATTACTTAAATTACAAGTGTTAAATCAACACGGGGATCATTATTCACAACACAACGACAATCACTAAACACCAATACAAACAACGCTTTGTTACTAACTAATAACCCTCTCAACAACTTAACATCAACAACGATTAACTAACCACACATACATTAGATCGAAAATGGATTCATAGAAAACTCCAACACATCTCCTTCTTGAAGCTTTTACTGCTTTGAAAAGTTGTATCATCCATGCCAATATGTTCTCATAGTCATCACTTCCAGCTCTTTTAATGACACGTGATACCCTCTACTCCACCACCGTCTACCATCTTTATTACTTTTTCATTACTAAAATATCTCCAGATATATCTATTGAATATACGAAATGTTACACAACTAATGTATTTATCAATTTGAAACATAAAATAGTTAAAAATTATATGATGCATGGTTATACTACATGCTTTTGTCGGTCATGTTTGATTTAATTACAATCAACCTCTATTTTACCTCGTTGCTATCATCGTGTTATTTCTACCTCAAGAAAGCTTTCTCTTATGAGTTTTCATAAATCTTATTTGTTCATCATCAAACTCTTTTTTGGATTGTACTTGATTTCCATCGGCGTCTCTTATGATCCTTTGAGCATGATGAAGGAATTAAATTTTATATGGAGCAAGTATTTAAAATTTATAGACAATAAAATATTTCCCGCATCTATTAGTGACATATCATGTATACAGATGTGTTTTCCTATTGCATGCGTAACTAACCTATTGGAAGGAGAAAACGAAGGGTACCCCAAACTTCACGTCTCCGCAGTTAATTGAGAATGTATGCCAGTCGCACTTGGTACTCAATATATATGCAAGAGGTTACGATGTTGATATTGGAGCTGTCAGTTAGTTTTGGGTCTATAGTTCATATGATGAAATATCTCAAATATGTCAATTTTAAAAGATAACTACAAGTAACTATCTTTTAATAACCCCAATTTAAAATATTGTGAATTATCCTTTATAATATATCAACATGCAATATAATATCAACTATTGTATGTTCTTGTGATAACCATTTTATGCAAAACTTGTTTCATACACTTATATTCTTGGATAACCATTTTAAACAAAACCTGTTACATACAACATATGCAATGTATTATACATCATTACTATTATTAGATACAATTTAAAAACATAGATGTTGCAAATCGGATATGTCCTTTAAACAATGGTTTAAAAACTTACAATTTTTATTAACATTGGATATAATCAATATTGCATGCAAATCCAACCAATTGGCTTTCACACTCCATCACAAAGAATAATGCAGTTTGAAACAAATTTATAATGCATATTCATACATATAAATGAGTTTGAACATCAAGTATGAATACTATTTATGCAATGATTAAGTTGATTTAAATACCAACCACGACATTATAAATCAGCCACGACATTATAAAGTATAGAATACCATGAGGTGATATTCATGTTACGTAACTTCAAATATAATAATCAAAATACTTATATGGCAATAAATAACATCATCGGGTTTCATTAATTCTTCTTACATAATTGTCATAAGCATGAAATATTAATTCAAGATTAAAAACATAACTCTTCAGACCATGATGAGAAACACAACATTGGGACAAAATAAAATCCTCCTCATAGCATTGCTAATGATCAATATCCTACCATAGTTAGAGTCACTTTTGTCTTTTACGACATTCATGAAGCACATGCCTCACTTGAGGTCTGGGACTTTGAAGCCTTTCATCCCTTCCACTAAAATCTCTATCGCAACGACTTATACGGCTTTTCCAAAGAACCTACGCTTTTCCTCACGACCCTTGACCCATTGATAAAGAACGTTTGTGACCATATCCAATAGTTCTATTGAACTTAGCGGCTCCATAAAACATTATACAACAAAAAACATGTAGTCATTTACATGAAACACAAAACAACAAATTGTTTTACTAATTCTATAATTATTCAATCAAAGTTATGTAACGATAAAGCCACAACTCAAATCACTTAAAACTTGAGTCCTTATATTCCTTCTACTGATCACAACTTTTGCCAATTGCACTCGTATGATTCAGACTCACTAATAGCCTCTCTCACATCATGAAAAGTTATGGGTTCATCAACACATCACATCATATACAACAATGAAGCATATGTTAGATAAAGTTAAAACCCAAATAAAAGATGTTTTCAAATCATACATTAATCAATATTACATTCATACAATCTATTTTCCAATATCAAATTATAACGATTATAACAAACGAACATAACTTCACCCATAATAACATTTCCCGCATTAAATAAGAAATGCTTAGTAAAATAACGTACCATGGAATATGCTTATATGAAAGCGGGTCGCCCTGACCACTTTCCTCCCTTGGTTTTGCTTTCTCAACAACAACTTTTTGTTTATTTGGGGCATCTTTGTTCGACTTGACCCTTTGAACAATTAGTAAGGCATCCTTCTTCAATAAGATTGCAAAATTCATCTTTGGACAACGCTTCAGTGCTTCCACATTACAAGCTTATATTCTTCATCGTCATATTAATTGTATTACTTCTCTTCAATTGCTTATATGTATATTTTGGCACTTTATAAGATCGGATCTCAGACAATCAAAGACATGCAAAATATTTCAACAAAAATTCACATTTGTTTCATTTCTTTCATACGATTTTTCATAAGTAACATGCGATATTAAATAATATATTATACCTTGCGACTAGTTATTTTTCCATTCTTATCATACTAACTTTCACTTTAAAATGAAAAGTTCTTTTTGATGCTTAATCTACTGCACACATTGGGCGGCGAGTCTTAAATGCGATATTGCCAATGAAACCCCTTCAAACAGGAAGACAACAAAATCATCCATTTCAAACAACATGCAAGATGTAAAAAGAGTTAGAAGAAATCGAACACCATCTTGGAAGAAACAACACCTTAGGTTTTCATTACTCATTTTTCAAACTTTTGGACAAGAGAGGAGATGAATTTTGTGTGGAAAATGTAACTTTTGTTGTGTATGATAATGACATAGAAATGATCTTATTTATCTATTGAATACGAAATATAAGACAAAAGGTTTACTTATTTATTTTTTCGGTTCAACCATATACACAATATATCACTTATAGACGAGAAAATAATAAATTTAGATAGTCCTTTTGACTCGGGTGTGTTAATAGATCAATGCTTTTATGTCTTTAAGAGTTCTATCAAGTTCACACTATGAATCTTTTAATTTATATCCGAGAGATTTATGGGGATTATTTAGTAATAAGTACAAAAAAGAAATTTGTTGTATCATTCCAACCACTATTAGTCAAATTTCTTTTATCGAGAAATTGAAGAAGCTATACAAGGTTTTCTCGTTTATTAGGATGGTATACTAATCATCGAAATGGTTAGTGTTGGTATCCTGTGAGTAAATTTAAATCATGTGTAAATTGTGTCAATGGCATCTTTTCAATTTTATACGTGAATAAAATAAAGAAAAGGAAGTTTTCCAAATGTTTTAAACTTTTGACATAGATATGTTAATATATTTTATATATTTATTAATATATACTGTATTTTTATTTAATATATAAAACAATATTACACATTATAGTTATTGCTTTCATCTTTTAATACACTATACACTATATTTTGTAACATAATAATTTTAATTTTTATAGAGATTTTATTAGAATAAAATTCTCAATTTTAGGATAATAAAAATCACTTAATTTTTTTGCATAATTATATAGTATATTTTTTATATATTCTTCTTATCCATACATATTATATATATTTTAATAACAATATATTTATTTTAACGCGATTACTAGTATTCATGAAAGTTACACAAAATTTGTTTTTTACTCTGAAATTGTTAGAATGAAATGGTGTCATAAATGTGTTCACATTTCAATTTCTTGTGTCCATTTTTCGCAAACAAGTTGGCCACTATGATAAATGTTACCCTAGAATAGGTCTATTCTATTATTATACGTAAAAGTCAACTAAACCTATTTCACTAAAAATCAAAGATGTTTACCGGTTAATAGCAGACAAAATATTAATCACCTCGTCCACCTTCTTAAAAGAAACTACTACTCCATCTTAGGATACAGATCTCTGATGCTGTTTGTGTCATGTTGGTCAATCAACACTAATATCAACTACTTATCCTTCCATAATAAGGAGTATTAATTTATAAGTAAAATTAATTTTTTTAATACATTTAATAATTAAGGTATGTAATTTATATATAAATTACATATATTAATTGTCAAATATATAAAAAATTTATTTATAAATTATAAGTAATTGGATTATCAGATGTAGTGAAGAATATTTTAACGATCAAAATGTAAGTTGAACGGTCTAGGATTTAAATCCTAAAAAATGTAAAGTTATACTTAAATTCTTTTAAATAAAAAATTATTAAATAATAGTATAAAATATAAAAGATTTAATTAAAATACACTAACAGTATAAAAGAGTTTTACACCATCAATAAATCATCACCGTTAATTTATTTAAAAATTTAACTTTAATTTTAATTTCTTTTAAAATATTATGTTTTAATGATTATAATGTATTGTTGTAAGAAAACTTATAATGACAATAGATAACAATTAAACTCAAGTATAAAATACAAATCCATAATAATTCCGCCATACCGTATCCATTAAACGGTATTGGTGACAGTAAACAATGCATAAATAAATACAAATGTTTTATAGAAAATAGATAATTATATATATATTGTAGAACGTCAAATGACATATATAATTTGTCATTTTTCAACAATCCTTTTGTTAAAATTTTGCTCTATTCATTTGGTAAAATAAATATTAGTAAATACAATGATTTTATCCATTAGTAGAATTAGTTCACATATGTTAAAATCCTCTTTTATGGTCTTTCCTTATATTTTGACAAAATACAATACTGATGTAACATTTGTTCACATATGTTTAAATTATGTCTAACAAACAATTTATATTCCAATAAATAAATTATTTATAATATTAAGTAAACTATAAAAATGAATTATTTAAAATATTAATTAAATTATAAAAATAAATTATTTATAAAGTTTGTTTTGGACCGGCCAAAAGCTCATATAACTAAAGATCAATTCATCTCAAATTTATTTCTTGATCCAGGTATAAAAGCGAATTCAGCAGTAAAATATATTATCTTAGCTTTCTACTATTACTTTCATTCTTGAATATTAAACCGTTTGAACGTTGGGTGTTAACTTTGCATGAAGTGGAAATAGGATAGGATAAGATGATAGACTATATATATATATATGTCATCCCATTTAGCCTATTTTAATATATATAAAAACATAGAATTAATTTATGGACTTTGTAGGATTTTTTTTAATGTATGTTATTTAATTAAATAGACTTTTAAAAAGCTTAAACGTCTTTTTTTACAAAATAGGTCTGGCTGTTGATCTTTATGTCTAATGAATCGACTTTGTGAATTTGTTTTGCTTTTTATCGTAAATGTTATGGATACTTGGTCGTAGCGGCTTTCTTTTATTCAATTAAGGAAGGTGAAAAGCAGAGGAAAAATACCTTCGTTAGATTACGAGTAAGGAGAAGGTTATGAAAAGGAAGGTATTAGCACTCTTTCCATCCGTAGTTTTCTCACAGCTCTTGGTGCTTTGCTTCACTTTAAAATTTGCTTTACGTGTGTGTGTTTGAAAAAATGTTTTGAAAAGGCATTTACTTTTGACTTTGTAATGATTCATATTTGGAATGTATACACGAAGTGTTTGGAAATGTTTCGTTTGAAAAGTGTTTGAACTTTGACAAAAGTGTGAGGTGTGAAAAGTATTTTGATGGAGCAAGCAACTAAAAGTCTTATTACCTACTCGAAATAGTCGTTTTACGTGTTGTTTACGTTCCTTTAGAATAGTGTTATCTATACCATTAGTTGGTAGGTAACCCATTCGTTGGATGTAGAAGGACATTCGAAGGGACATCGATATAGTCATAGAAAGCAACTTGTAGGAGTATCACTATGCGTTCGAAGGACGATCATCACTTTTGGTGACAATCGAGGGACGAGATCATGTTTCGTAGGCGACATCGTGGACTATGATCTTTGTATCGAAGGACTATGATGATATGTTTGAAACAGCGGTGCTAGGATACCTCTACGTTAGAGGACTTGACCATTTATTCGAAAATGACGAGAGAATTACCACAAAGGGTGCGTGTATGAAGAGAGTGTGTTAGATTGATATATTATCTTGCAATTAGAAGTGATCATGTTCGTTTTATCTTGCCATGCAGCTTAATTACTGCAATTTATGGGTGCAGTAAATTGCGAAAGTAAAGTCGCGGAAAAGTAAACCCTACTGTTTATTACATGGCTTTGGGCGATTACATAATAGGAGTCTTGGAAAGTAAAGTCCTAATTAAACTATTACATCCCATGGCGGTTATAATATTGGAAAAGAATGTGAGAAAATAAATCTTAACTATTCAACACGTAGCGTCATAATAATCGGAAAATATAAGAAATTACATAGAGAAAAATCGTTAGTAAAAGAAAATTTTGAATGAAGAAAAATGTTTTTGGGTTAGTAATGATAATTAGATGAGACTAATTTTTTGGAATTTTTGGATCGTTTTGATAAGGAAAAACAATTAAAAGTCAATTTAATGGTTAATTAACAATTAATTAAAATATGCATGCAAAAATATTAATTTTAATGTCAAAATTAAATAAACATTTTCTGATTAAAATGCAAAAGGAAAATATTTTTGATTTTTTAAATGCATGAGAAAATTATTTAAAGAAAATAAATTAAAAGGAAAAAAATGAAAAGAAAATAGAAAATATGTTAGTTTGCAAGTTGTAAAAAAGAATTGTCGAAGCCGAGGATCGACCCGACCTCAACATTTCACACAGCGTGTCCTTGTCACTAGATCATCCCACTGCAGATCGTGTTAGCATAATCGAAACAAAAACCATTTTGAAATTGATTCCATGGAATCCAGTCGTATGCGAAGATCTTCGTCTTCTTGGTTTGAATTTTCAAATAGATAAGCGTCGATGCAGTTCGCTAAGGCCTATAAAATTCAAAATCTCGTACAAAGCAATATAAATTAGTTATGGATACATGGTCGATTGAAACATTGTCATTCGAAACACGATGGTGGTCTCGGTTTGTCCATTTTATCTTAAAACGGAAAACCCCAAATCAAAGTTATAAACCCTAGCCATGAAAACTCAGTTCACCTTTGAAACTAGTCAAATCATCTGAAAGCTGAGACATCATTAGAAACCAAATATCAATCAAAACACATTAAACATGAGTGTATATATGAATTGATTTCAAGTTTTGTTGACCAAACCGTGACTTGGAGAATCGATTACGGGTGTTTCAATGCGTGGGGATGATTGGAATAGCTTCACCAGGACCTTGAGATGTATTGATCTCAAAACTCATGAATGGCTGCAAGGGAATCCAAAGAAATTGCTTTCACAAGTTTTCTTGAAAAAATTTAGGGTTCTTGAGGCAGAATTTTGTCCTTTGTTCGTGTGAATGCATTGTGTATTATAGTGGATGGATTTAGGTCAAAATCATGAAAATAATGTACCAATCAATGAGAAAATATTTGATTTGGTATAAAACCAAATATTGCCTTTTTAATCAAATTTCAATCAATTCTCTTGCCAATCAATGCCAATTTGAATTTGCCATTGTGTGGATTGCTTGGACCTCGAGAATGAGAGAAAAATCCAATTGCATTTAATTTTGATTTTCTACCTTTTATTTTAATTTAATTGGCTTTTAAATGATTAAAATCCAAATTAAATAAAAAAAAGATAAGTTAAATGTTATGGGCTTGGGTTCAAATTAATTTGAGAACAAGTTTGAACCAAGAAAAGTTAGGCCCGTTTGCAAAATTTTGGTTTGACAAGTATTTCTCTTTGTGCACCTCTTCAAAATGCTCAACTTGTGCAAGGTGTATCTTGCTCAATTTTTAACATTTTGATGTTCTGGACTTTTTAGAAGCTCAGATGTCCTCTAAACAACCTCTGGTTTCATCTCAATTGTAGTTTTCATGCTCAATAAACTTCTTTACAAAAGTTGACTTTTGTTGACTTTGAAAAAGGACACTAATGTTTTGATCCATATCTTCAAAATGAAGCATTTTGACCATGCTTGTGAGACATGAAGTTGTAGAAATTGAATTTCTTCAAAATGAGCTTTGGTGGAAAAATTTGATAAAGTATGAGAAAGTTATGCTAGGTCAAAGTTCTATTGACTTTTGTCTAAGAAACAATTTAGAAAGTTTGACTTTTGATCAAATCTTGAGTTTTCTTGATGAATCATGATCAACCCTTGATCAAATGATGAATGTTACTTCAAAATATGGATGTTGACCAAAAATTATGAAGTTTGTTGTATGTTGACCACAGATTGACTTTTGTCAATCTGTGATTTTCGACCATTCGAGTAATTGTCCGAGAGCGACTTGTAAGGCTTGAAACTTGACATGGAATTCTTTGAAGCATATGAGGAGGCATGATGACCATTGGAGATGTTGGAAACCACCTTGATCGAGAATTGCCAAACCCTAGTTTGGGTTGATTGTCTAGGAGAGGGTTTATCACAATCGACTTGTAGAAATCCTTGAGTATGGATGAGAAATGTCTTGAAATAGGAGGGCAAATTTTGGGGTATGACATCTTAAGTGAGGTGAGCTATATAGACTCCTCACGTAGGCGGTGACCTATTCACACCCCTCTTTGGGTCCACCCCTTGCATATATTAAAGACCTTGGTTCACTAATTGCATCAATTATGGTTCGAGCAGACAATGATACCTTGATTGAATCGACTTTTAATTATCACGTTTCCATTATTTACATTAGATCTTGATTCTAAATGTATACTCTTAAAGGATCACCGGGTCAGGCAACCATGTCCGAATACTACATATTCCATATATGATGGTGTGGATTATCCTTTTAAGGAAAGTCATGTCAAAGAACTAGCTCTTGACAATGATTGGAATCGCCGGCCCAAATGTAGCCCGATCCAGGCGTTAGTAGGTGGAGGCCAGCGTCCACCTCGATCACGGGTTATACCTCCCGAGGGAAGGTGAGGATCGTACCCTTGACTTGGATAAATACTTTGTGATGAATCCACCAAGACAAGATCCAGATCGCTGGGTCAAACATTCCCCAAAGAAAACTTGCATGTCTGACGAATATCGAATACAACAAACAAATATACACACAAATATGATGCTAAATACAATAAGCAAATATACTAAATAAGTAAATGCTAATTACAACAGACAAACACAACAACAAAACATGGTAGCAAACAACGTTTAATGCACCAAACCATTAATTGCAAGAGACCATTGTCAAGAAAGTTCAAAGTGCACATCAGTACTTTGACGTAAACGGACACACTATTTTCATCTTGAAGGCAAGTCACAAGGGTTCTTACACCCAAAGAAAATACCACTTTACAACTGCCATGGTGCATAATTGAAGCTCTTCGATAAACGAGGTATTTCCTCAAGCTAACAAATTTTACATTGCCATGGTGACAAGAGAACCAAGACGCTGTAACAACTTGAAACAACAAAAGTGTAGTACAACAACGATAAATGAATCAAAATATGGAACTCAAA
Organism: Vicia sativa; assembly: GCA_021764765.1. Classification (NCBI taxonomy): domain Eukaryota; kingdom Viridiplantae; phylum Streptophyta; class Magnoliopsida; order Fabales; family Fabaceae; genus Vicia; species Vicia sativa. The sequence goes on from CM038792.1 coordinate 60,227,319, forward strand.
GTCAAACAGAGTTACAACTCCAACGAGGTAAGCATATATTATATAAATATTGTTGTTACATTCAAGACACAATGGCTAAAAATATTACATACACACAAAATACAAATAAAGAAGGAGGAAGAATCAGCGCATTGAAGTACCCATATCATCCTTCGAGTCCCCTGGGCAGCTTGAATGGGTTTAGTTCTTGATAGGAATATAAGTAGTGGGAAGAACCTCATCACATGGTCAACAATTTGATCACCGGAACTCGAGTATGCCCTACATACTCAATTAGAAAAGTCATGGAACTTTTCCCGGCACTATCAACCTCGATTTAAGAGCCTTCGAGGCAATCGTGAGCCTCAACCTCCCATTAAAGAGTTTTTGATCCTCCTCCATGTTGTGGTTCATGTTGCAATAAATTAGGAGGTCTGTGATGACGCTTCTTTTCCATCCCAAAATAGTCTCCAACTTAGTGATTCGGGCGCAGGTAGAAGTAGATTTGTGGATCTTCACATTTTCTTGAAAGTGATAAGCTGGCCTTATCCTTTATCTGAACCAACTTATTTTGAAAAGTAAACTACTCCAGTCTTAACACTCAACCTTCTAGGTGAACTACAATATTAAATGTTTTCCAATATCCAAAATATCTCCTTTGCTAGCAGTGGTTAGTGAGATTAGAGAAGAATCAAAATGCATGTTGTAGGAGCCTTATAGGAGTTCCATCTTACGCACCTCAGAACAAGTTTTAGATGAAGAACATATCCTACTACTAATATAACAACATTAACTTCATCAAAGTAGTGCGGACAAGTCGGGAAGAAAGAATGGAAAGCATCCATGAGAGTTATCTTCCTTAAGAAATATCGGTCAGATGTACTATTGGGAGAGCCCTTATCTAGGGGAATATTGATCCTCATCCGACCATTATTTGTTGCAATTGGGAATGAAGGTGTATCTTACAAATTATTAAATGGTTGCAACATCGTAAGTTGGTCAAACTCGAGGACAACAATAATGGCCTCGATAATCGAGAGGAGCAATGGTCGAAGCAAGAGTAGTGGTCACCGGATGAGCGTCACAATTTGTCCATAGAACCGATAATACCTTGATCACTAGCTAGGTTGTATAACAACCATAACTTCCATGTTATCTACAAAGTGTAATCACATGCAAAAAAACTATAGGACTTCGGTCACAAACAAGAATCTTTCTCCGCTCCTTCCTGCGTCACACTTAAGATAGTGTAAGTGTCATATGCTTCCATCACCTCGTAGGAAGGCTCAGGGATAAACCTTTATTCATAGAAAATTACTTGGAACCAAAAGTGTATGTCTTCCTTAAAAGCTTGCGTGTAAGGGAAAAGAGAGAACTTAACATGGTGCGTGAGTGGGCGTCCGGAAGAAATGAGGTGAAGATCAATACTTAAAAAAGTCCTACAAAAGCGTAAAGATTGGTGAGTAGAAGAAGTTGATATGATCCTCCGGTGTAAGGGGTTTCATCAACAAGAAGCGCCTCATAAAATCGCCTCACCCCCTGGTGAAATGGCCGAACTAATGATCATCCGGGTACAAAATAATGAGCCATTGATTGCAGTAGTCATCTTAAGAAGTGCAAACCATGTAACTTGAAAACATATCGAGTGAAGGCTTCCAAGACTTATGCTCGACACCTAACTATTATACCTTCATTGTAAGCCTACTGACCTCGGATAGAAGTTGGGAGGAAAATTTTAAATGCTTTAGGACGATCACTAAAATCAGGAGAAAAACAACAACAATTATGTCCTAGTAAACACACACCATAAAGCAAGACCAAGTATACACTTGTTAAAGAGATGCATATCCTCTTATTGGGCTCAACAAAAGAACCTAAATCTTGAGGGGTCTCAGACCATAATGCCAATATTGTTTCTTCAATATTTAAAGATGGATTACGCTCTATGCATCCACTCAATCGTTTAATCATCTCCCGACTCCACCGATTATGCCTTCTCGATCGGATGGTCGACTTTAGAATGTAGCCGAGTATGATCCAAGCATTACACCGCCAACCCCGAACTCAAATGGGTCCTCACTTCAAAGATCGTTGGGTTTACAATTATTTGTCGGGTAAAATTGAATGAAACCATAAACACTTCTGATTCAACTTGTTAGCTTAAAGTTTTCCTTAGTCAAAGCGTGAGGGGCGAGAACCTCAAATGATGCTCCTTCATCATCACCATCGATAAAAGTGTTATGAAGAGTCGAATAAAGAAACTCCCTTATTAAGGGTGTTTCTAAATACACTCTTTGGTCATAATCGTCAAACAAGGATATAACTTATGGCCCAATGCGATCACGGCGAGGGATGAGGATGAGAATCAGAGATACCCCAGATTAATATAGTAGAAGTATCACTTTCAGAATCATTCACTAAGTTAGCAAGATTATCACTACGTTGCAGGTACAAAATAGTAAATGATGAAGATAAAACCTCGAGTTGAGGAGGATACCGTTGTGTGAGATTGATGAAACGAGCGGATGAAGAAGACAAAGGTTCCGATTAGGGAACTATGATGACTGCGACTAATACTCTCCAAAGGAAGAGACAAATGAAGTTTGCTAATAAAGTAAATATGAATGGACTTGAATGGCAATGATTATGAAATTTTTTCCAGCACTTAACTCCCCTTATTTATAGGAGAATATGGTTGAACAATCCAAATTTGCAATGGAAAAGAGGGCGATATCAGCGATTAGATTTCTCCTTGAAAATATGCGTAAACTCGAGTGCATAATAAACCGCGTCATTTTCTAACTTGTCGCATCAACCCACATGTTAGAAAATATCAGTGAAACATTTCAATGATGGAAATGTGTTAAATGTGCTTGTTCTTCACTACTTTTTCAACTGTCTCCAAGTGTTCTGCCTCCAGTTCATATCAAATTTCATCATTGGAGGCCGACCAAAATCACTAAAGGCTTCTACCGCTCTTTCAGTGCTCAATAAAGAAGAGTTTAACTTGCCACCCCCAAGTTATACCTGACACCCCATATATTTTCATAATTCCCAAATTTCTCATGGACAAGTTTGAGTTAAAGTGTGAACAAATTTTTTGGTTGTTCATTCAAAATTTCTGGTAATAGACCAAAATTACGGTGGTACTTTTTTAAATTGCGATAAGAGTTTTCAGGACTTTTGAAAGTTTCGATACAATCATACATTTCAAATTATTAGTAAAAAACACGAGGTTTTACTAGAAATTTAAAATTTTCCGATTAAAACTCATGAAAAATATGATTACTTACTAAAATTTCAAAATTTTATGTATTTCTTCAAATTAATTTGAAATTTCTAGTAACAACTCGTGAGAATTATGATTATTTTTTTAATTATAAATTTCTGATATTTTTCAAAATTTCTGATGAATTTTCTGTGTTAATTAAATCATTTATGAAAAAAAATTATAAAGTAGGAAAAGTGAGCAACTAACGACCCTTTTTGGTAATCAGCAATTAATAACTCTATATTGAAACATCATTATCTATGTACTTTTATTTCTTAGTACAATCAAATAAATAAAAAGTAGATAGTTTTTTAAGGCAAAAGAAAAGAAGATAGTTAATGAAGTTCACCTGCAATATCTCATGTTGAAAAAAATTGCTATAAATTGGAAGGTGCATTATTGTTTGATTAGTCACAAGATGAAGTTGTTGCAGCAGAGCTATGCACTTTCTTGCTCTCTGCATCTTGCCTTCTACTCCTTTCTTCAGGTTCCTTTCTCTCCCTAATTTCACTACTCTTTAGTGTTCCTTTTTCTGTAATAATGTATGTATCTTTTCAAAACATGCAGGGTTTCAAGTTCATTCTAAACCCTATGATTATTCTGCTACTACTCAGGTTATTTCACTTCTTTATCAGTTCACATGTTTATGAGTATATTATATTGACTTACTTGTGTTGCCAATGCAGTGTGAAAAAACCTCATAGGGCACAATATGGAGGCATTATAGTAAATCCAGGGTTTGATCATAACTTAAAGGGCTGGACTGTGGTTGGAAATGGAACAATTGAGGAACGGGTATCAAATGATGGCAATCGATTCGTTGTTGCCCAACAACCGAACACGGGCATTGAATGATTTTCTCACAGAAGGTTCAACTGAAGAAAGGACTAATATACATTTTCTGGTAACTTGTGTTTGATGAGTGTTATTATGTTGGTGATTTCTTTAATTTAGTGCTGTAAACATATTTCCACATTTCAGCTTGGTTTCAGCTGAGTGAAGGAAGTGAGATTGTTTCGTTGTTTTTAAAACGAATGGAAGTGAATTGGTACATGGTGGTCATGTGATAGCCAAGCATGGATGCTGGTCTCTGCTAAAAGGTGGCATAGTGCAAACTTTTCAAGCCCTGCTGAGATTCTTTTTTGAGTTTGTTTTCGTCTTATCTTCTTATTTTGCTTATATTTCTTCAAGGTTCCTCAAGTATGTGTTTATTAAGAAGTGTCATACATTAGATGAGATCTGATTTGAGAATGAGTTTATTAATGGGAGACATCTTCAATTTAGAAGTTTGTAATGTTGAATTAAAACCAATTTGAAAACCTAATATTGCATCAGAGACTTTTCATTCGGGTCACTCACCGAATTAAACTATCTAAACAGAGCTCAATAGTGTTAGGCGTGATAGGGTGTATTAGAAAATACCCAAGTCTTACATTGAAAATAGATAAGACCTAAAAAGAGTTTACAAAGAGAGACTCAACTCAAATTCGAAGATGGTATCAGAGACTATCCAATATCCATTGGGTCACCCACTACTCGGTAACTCGGTTCACGCCCTAGATGTCCATTCCATGGGTGAGTGTTAATAGTCGCACACTAGATGAGATGCTGTCTAAACATGAGTTTACAAGTAGGAGGCATCCTCACCTTACAAGATTTTGTAGGTTGAGTTAAACCCAATATAAAAACCTTAGTAATGTAATACAAAATGGTAATTGTCACATTTAAGTGAAGTGAACCATATGTTTTCATTCAAATATGTATTTCAAAGCTAATTATTAGAATTATACATGCTTGGAATTCGAGTACAATCCATAATCTCAGAATGAATAAAATGATGAAAGTATATTAAACTGTAGAGTTATGGGCTGATAGTTTGTCCTTACAACCATTCACTAGCAATGTAGATTGAGAATCCAACTGTGTTTGATATTTGTGAAATTTTGTTATCTGAAATTTACTAGCAATGCAGATTGAGAATGCAACTGTGGAGTTATGGGTTGATAGCGTTAGTTACAACCATTCACCAAACAGGAATGGAGATCACACCAAGATGACAGCGTTGAGAGGGTAAGCTAGTCTTAGTTTCCAACTCCTTTCTGGCTTTCTAGATAATGAATTTCCATGAAAGCTGGCTCTTATTTTATTTTCACATAGATCCCAACAAGCATGTTGCCATCAAGAGGAATGAACATGATAGCAGAAAGAAAAAAGGTATTAACAAGTTTTGCAATTTATAACCTGCAGGTACGTAGAGCAGGGTGAGATTCCAGGTAACTCACCCAAACGAAACAGTGTTAGAAGGAGCAACAGTTGAGATCAAGCAAACAAGGGCAGATTTTTCCATATGGATGTGCGATGAACCATAATATCCTACAAACAGTGACTACCAGAAATGGTTTTCAAGATTCAAATACAACTTTCTGCTTGAGATGAAATGGTATAGTACAGAAAAGTTCAAGGCACGGAAGACTATACTATCCCAGATGCCATGTTACAATTTGCCAAAGAAAATGGCATTTCTGTGAGAGGTCATAACATTTGTGGGACAGTCCAAACCGTCAACCTCACTGGGATTTGACCCTGTCTCCTGATGAATTACGAGTAGCAGCTAGAAAGAATGAATTCTGTTGTCTCAAGGTATAAAGGACAACTTATTGCATGGGATGTCGTGAATGAGAATGTCCACTTCCGCTTTTTGAGGACAAACTTGGCGAAAATGTCTCTGCAGAATACTATTCAGCAGCTTACCATCTTGATCCAAACACCAAGATGTTCATGAATGAGTATAACACAATTGAGTTCAAGCGGGATAAGGGATGCTAGCCCAGCCAACTATATCGGAAACTTAAGGAGATTCAGCAATTTCAGGAACTGCTGAATATCATAGCATAGGGTTGCAATGCCATTTTTCAACTGGTGTGCCAAACCTTGCATACATGAGGTCAGGGTCTAGATCTTCTTGCTGCAACTGGACTTCCCATATGGCTCACAGAAACCAGTGTGGATCTCTCAGCCAAATCAGGTATATTTGTTCGTTAAGCTTCTACTTATTACACACGACAACATACAATGCCATTACAAGCTAAATTATATCACAGGAAAACAGAAACCCGAACGTTTCTTTCTCATTTTTGTTTATTAGGCAGGCAGAATACTTTTGAACAGATACTAAGAGGGTTTCTCTCATCCTGCTGTTCAAGGATTGTAATGTTGTGTAGACCAAAACAAGCTGGTTTCAATAGTACATTACTATGGATGCAAATTTTCAAAATACTGCTGTCGGAGACGCGTGGACAAGCTGATTCGCGAATGGGGAACTGGTCCCCGACGGTCAAAGCAGATAGTAAAGGAATTATAGATATTTCATCATGGAGATTACGATGTTACTGTTACACATCCTCTAACCCAATACTCCAAAACACTGAATATAAGTGTAAGGAAAAGTTTCTCTGGAAACTGTCCATGTGTAAATTACTGAAATGCAACTAAATTGTTACCTGGTTCAATTTAGAAAGATTATAATAAAGTGATTTGCAACATACGCTTGATTATTTTGGATTATATACACTTTTCATCCTAACTAGAACTGCACT